>JNHW02000061.1:0-69210 GCA_001691775.3 Amanita inopinata Kibby_2008 | reverse complement strand
AAGTTTGAAAAGTTGGGCCAACAACAGCCACAGTTTTGAGGTTAACCAAATGATGCTCCACATGCATGGTTGGGTGCAGCTGAAGGCTGCTGACTTTGACAGATCTGCCCCCCCAGGCAGAGCCTGCCTCTCTGATCCCACTCGCCAGCCTGGGGGCCCAGTCCAGAGCATGGTGGTGGTTGTTGATCAAGAGAGCCTTGTCACGTGATTCAGGAGGCCTACTTTTTCTGTTCCGGTCGGGAGTCGGGATAGCTGAGGACCCGGCAATGTCAAAACACCGGCTCACCGGAAACTCTCATAAACGTCGCAATCTGTCTAACACATGGCTCACCAAAGGTCGTCTGTCCAAACCAGCTCTCAATGGCGAACCGTCTCTCTCAAGTCTCCAGTCACTTAACCAACTCTTATGGGAGAGGGTTGCTTGCCGGTGAAGTTGCGATCATCACTGGTGAGTGTGTGTTCAACCTGTCCTGGCATTTGAAAAGTGTTAGATCACTGGTTGGTTTTTTTTGGTGTTAACCAAAATGGTTCCGAAATCTTCTAGGTGCTGGTCAGGTTTGTGCAGTCTTGCCGTTGGTATTATCATATGTTATAGCTTGCATTCCACTAGGGCATCGGGAAGTCTACTGCACTGCTTTTTGCGAAAGAGGGAGCAAAGGTGGTTGCGAGCGAGTGGGTTCCCATTCAATTAGGCTGAGCCTGGTTTCTTACTTCGATCCAGTATTGACCAGAAGCGACTCGACGAGGTGGTTGCTGAGATAAAGGCTGCAGGCGGTAAAGCGATTGGCGTTGCAGGCGACGTGGGAGCAGACGATTTCCCCCAGAAGATAGTCGATGCTACTATCAAGTGCGCAGGCGTGCTCTTTGTCATATATGATCCCCCCCGGTAATCTGAAGACTCTGCACAACAGGAATTATGGAAAGATTAACCATATCGTCAACAATGGTACACCTCTGCGCCGACCAGAATATTTCGGAGCTAATTAGATAATATATTTCAGCCGGTTTCACATTTGACAAGATGTTGCATACAACACCAGATGATATCTTTGATATTATCATGAAGATTCACGTTCGTGCACCCTTTAGGTTAATTCGACAAGCAGCGCCGTACTTCCGCATCAAGGTAATTCTCTTTCTAGACCTATTATGGCCATCATCTTAGGGTAGGTTCCAGGACGAGAACTGCGAGAACCGTTCAATCATTAATGTTTCGTCGACTTCGGGTCTCCATGGAAATGTGGGGCAGGCTAACTATGCAGCAGCCAAATCAGCCGTCCTTGGTCTTTCGAAAACTATCGCAAAAGAGTGGGGCCCATACGGTGTCCGTGCGAATACTATTGCTTTTGGCTTGATTCATACGAGGTGGATTCTCTAGTTCACATCTTGGCCGCTCAAAGGTGTAAAACTGACAATGCTTTACCTGCAAGGCTGACGGCAGCAAAAGAGGATGGCGCTACGATTGAGTACAATGGAAAGAAAGTCGCACTTGGTGTTCCTGGAGCCCAACGTCCAACGTCGACGCCCAATCCAGACGCATATCCGTTTATTCCTCTCAGGAGAGGCGGACATCCAGATGAGGCGGCTGGTGCGGTTCTCTTGTAAGTTTCAGTCACTACATGCATGTACGGAACTGATCATGCATCAGTTTGGCTTCACCGCTTGCATCCTACGTTTCCGGACATACTCTGGAGGTCACGGGTGGCGCCGGAATCTAGAAGTATGATGCGCTGGAGATAACTACCATTCTCGTCGGTTAAAAATGTACTTAATGAGAGGATGATGAGTTTATTCCGATTCAAACTGGCAAGTTTGGTGAGATAGACCTATAAGTTCATCCAAGAAGTTCCGAGGTGTAGCTTGGATGGAAATACATACACATTGATACTTTAGGTAGATGGTTTCTGATCTTCTCAAAGAGTCAGAGTTAATCCAACCATATTCTATTAAGATCAATTCTGCCTTATAGGTTTATGTCTGGCGGGCGAACATGATACATAGCCATGGACCTGCGGGCCCCCAAACTTGTCCAAGTCTTGGTTCCGCCATATACATTAGGCCCTTTACTCTGGTACAACCCGTCCTTGAAGCTTGCAGTAAATGACATGAAATATGATCATTACGCGGTTTACACGCGATCACGTGCTGCGAAACAAGTCGCGAGGGCCAGTGTGAACTTGTGTACCGCGACTTTTTCACTAGATTTAAACCCTCTGTGACTGCCTTTGTCTGTCATGACGCCTGCAGTTCTGCTCTTCGTATTGATATAATACACTAAAAGAAGGTATACCCTAGAAGATGATGATTTGGAGTGCATATACCCGTGTATTCATGCAGGTACTCAACTTGGTACTCAATCAACACGATATCTGTCTCGTATACCAAAATGCAGCCGATTCGGTTGGTGTAGTATCCTCAAGAAGCTGACTCTCATCAATCGAGGTGATGCGGCAAAATTCTCTCACTGTGTTCCCAGGAATAAACTGGCTGGCTTTATCATCTTATTCTAGGCTAGCATGCTCCTCTGCGGCTACTGTTCACCGGAGGATTTCATGCATCCAGGAGTTGGGCTCGTGCGTCACTAAGCCTCAAGACCAGTTATCGGGATCATTGAGAACGAGGCTTTCTGAAACTGTTTCCGCATAGGATAGTAAATCGTCTGCTGAGTGAACAGATGGGGCAACGTGTGACCGCTGATGGCATATGCATGCTTCCTGGCAAGTTTCCGTAGGTGAAAGATTAAAGTGCACCAGTTGACCTCCAAGGCCCTTGATAATCGAAGCACATCAAACTGTGCATTGTCACCACGCTGTTGGTGGGTCATTTTTACCTCCAGTTATCATTGCCATCACCGACCACTTTTATCCGGCGGCGATTTCTATCATCAGGATGCCCAGATTTCTTCGGAGTTGAATCATGTTTTCATTCAGTGCGCTCAGCTCTACATGTTCACTGATCGCCTGAGATCTGAAATCGCTAGAGCTCAGTCCATGTGAGTTGATGATTCGGAACTTGGTCAAGAAATGTTGTATGACGAGGGAGAGTTTGAGGCAATTCGTGTGAGTGGATTCCTCTGAACAGATTCAGGGGTTAGAAATCACCGGTCTCTACCGCAGGACCGGCGTAGGAAAACCCCATATACGCCAACCGTTTTTCCGCTTTCATGGCTGATGACAGTCACCAATTATGTTGAAGTGATCACGGGCACGAATGGCACTAGATCTAATCTATTCTGTTATCCATGCAACCGACTATTATGGGTAACTGTCTTTCTCAACCCATCCTTCAGGTTTGTTCATCAAGATTTGATTCTTGAAGGGATATGAGAACTGATCGGAAATGGTGGAGTAGTATCACATTTAGAGCAGAGTGGAAGCAAGTTGAATGTTTAAAAAGACTCGTAATCTCCCGTTCATCGATATCGATAACAAGTCGCAGCAGGTACAATGAATAGGTCCTACTCTGTTAGATCGAAGCATGACTAGGCCCGGTAATGTCCAGATCCATCGGATCAAGATCCGCACTCCGCCTCTCCGTCAGCTATAAGGCCTTTGTCTAACTATACACCGGTGTACATCGTTCCTAACACTTGAACGTCTTACAACGCGCATCCCATGGTGAGTACCCCTCATCGTGCCCTAGGAGATCTCATGTCTCAGGTATCCATAAGGGTATCACTATCGAGACCATAAGACCTGGTGATGGCAGAACGTTTCCCAAGAGAGGTGGTACGTCAATGTTTCCTCATGTTGGCTTATCTTCCGACACGTTGCCTCGTGTAGACATGGTGAAAATACACTACGTTGGGACCTTTCTTAACGGTGAGAAGTTTGATTCTTCCCGGGATCGGTGAGAAGCATTGTACAAACGATGGGTGGATGCCGATTATTGATGATTACACATTCGCATGATGAAGAGGAGAGCCCTTTGAGACCGCGATTGGTGTAGGATCGGTGATCAAAGGATGGGATGAGGGTATGGTCTACTTACCTTGATACCTGGTTTTTGTGTGTTGATTATCATGATGATCAGGAGTGGTACAACTCTCTCTGGGTCAGAAAGCCAATCTCACCCTTACGCCCGACTATGTCAGTCAATACGATGTACATGTGTTTCAGTGACCTTATGATCCTTTTTGCAGGCATACGGCTCCCGTGGATTCCCCCCTCTGATACCGCCAAATTCCACCCTCAAATTCGAGGTCGAACTAATGAAAATCAATTGAATCTCATACTTTTGGTGGGACTTGCGGCGTCGATTCAATCCTTTATTGTATCATTTTGCATGCATTCAGTGCGATATATGTTCTCTACACTTTCCTGGTGATATGGGAGTTTCTTGGCAGCGAGTTACTGATAGCCCGCTTTGAGATTAGACCTCGATAACAAGCACCGATCGATATGACGTCTCTTTCTTTACTTGGCAATTGAGACTCGTACTGCAACCCTGAATTTCTCTCGAATTCGGTTCGCCCTCAATCCATTGCAAAAATGTCCACATTGCATGTCCAGTACACGAGTCGTGCAAGAAATGTGACGGAGACTGCGAAATGCCGACATCCAGATACAATCTTGCGATATCCACCAATACAAAACAAGGTGCAGTGGTGTCCTATACTTTAGATTATCGGCAACCAGGAACGTCGGGGAACAGGATGCGAGCGAGATTGCCGATCCTTCCCACATTCGGACTAATCCAAATGAGGCAACCACAGTTTAGGTTGATGTGTGATGGCCCATGTTCAAGGCGGGACGTGTCAGCGACAAGACCCTCATTGCATACATTTTTTGGGGGGCTCTCAAGCTCTTCAGAGTGCGGGTACACGTGTTAGACGGAGAATGCCATCTATCACGCGGTGACAGCTGGATTTGAAATTTCCTAGAAATTCTGATGATGAACTGGTCATCCGCGCTTTTTCGCAAATGGGGTGTTCCAAATGGTATACGACATGCAATTAATGAGCAGAACGTGTGGGTGGTGCCAAGTAACTTAACCCCAACCGAGTGCTTTCAATATGGAGTGAAATGCAAAACAACTGCATGTCAGCTTGCAAGGGGCGGTATAAGCAGCTTTTTACGTCCTCATCAAGTTTGAACACTATAGCAACACAACAAACCCCGAAGGCTGTTATGCAGAGCACATACAGTACATTGATTAACATCAGACACTCACTTTGGGTGGGGAGGGGAGGGGTTGCATCTGAGGGTCAATATCAAGACCAGATGTGACATGGGACGGGTAAGTAGACAGGTAATAGAGTCTTGTGATGTTGCACGAGGCTGGAGATTTTTTAGGGACTGTACAAATCGAAAAAAGGCCGGAAATTAGACTAGATTCTCACTTTCAGGTTGCAGGAAGGGGGGCTTGTACTGTATGCATGTATGTCTCGGGTCATCATTCCAACTGACAGGTTTACGGATTAAATAATATGGGCGGCAATTGGGTGGCTTTTGATGTCATTTCATTCATCCTGCACGCGAAAATCTTGTCTCCTATCTGGCCACGTCTCATTCTCATGCCGATAAGAGACTCAAGTATCGGTGTGGAGTGTTCCTGAAGAGGTGCTCATTACGTGGTCAGAGGTCAGAGTCTGCTTCTTCGGTCCGAGCTGGCTAGAAGTTGGGAGGTGGCATATGAAGGTACGAGAGGAACGATCAGAAAAAAAAAAGGTTTCGAGATTTTGGGGCCTTTGAGCTCGGTGAGGCTTGAGATTCTTTGTTTGTGTGATGCGGGAAATGGACTCATTAAACGTGTTGTGGGTTGGGAAGAGAGGTGTGCGGAAATGTACTGGTGCCATGGATGCTGTCATGGATGTGTCTGGATGTGACAACGGGTGTGTCGGCGGCTAGAAAAGCTTGGGATTGATGTAACTGGGATTTATTGTGTGGTTACCTTGGCTCGGGCAGGATGCGCCTGTGGAATAATGCAAGTCAGACAATTTTGCTTCATCAATGCCAGGCTTTGCAAAATACATGTCTTGTCTTGGGGGTGTACGGAGATATGGGGGAACTGCAGTTTTACAACGGGTTATCTGTACAATGCGCTTGGATCACCAGATGCAATATGGTATCATATCCTTATTTCAATTTGCCGTTTCGGCATCAGAATTCTGGGCAAGTGCTATCGTTGGATCATGCTTGCTCACAATCAGTCGTGTAGGTTCCAGAGTATTGGAGACCAGAAAGCGGCCGTCTGTTAAAAAAAAGAAATTGATGATCGTTTAGAAATAGGTGGAGATAGACGTGTACATTTGTACGTACTCGGCATGTCGTTTTCTTCCGCCCTCCACCAGGCCTCTTTCAAGTTTCTGGCAACGCCCGTCTCGACGTGCCGCTTTACCAGGCGACGCTGTGCCTCATCGGGATTGGCCTGAATGAGCCAGCGCTCATCCAAAAGTGATCCAGCTATGTTCCAGGGTTCGATGGAAACGAACGTATAGAGGCCTTCAAGAATAACTATACGATGGTAGGGATATATCGCGATGGCATCAGGGATAGGATCCTTGTGGGCGTGATCAAAGGATGGGGCTCTGATGACTGTCTCCACACCAGGCACCAGAGCCTCCCTCAGTGAACGCACGAAAGCGACATATCCTTTTGCATCAAAAGTCCAATGAATACCCCTTCGGTCGTGGGCAACCGCAGGGTCAGGCATGGCGTCTAATTGCGCCCGTGTGAGATGCCATCCATCCAGGCCCACCAGAACCGCTCTGGCGGGCGTGTTGCCTGTGATGAAGCCCGCTGTGGCCTCTGCTCTGGATATCAGTAGTCGATTGGTATACTCTGTGAGCAATATTGCCAATGTAGTTTTCCCCGAAGCTGGAATTCCGGCTATGCCAACGAGCAGGCGGCGGTCTGATCCAATTCTGATCAAGGTAGCGAGTTAAGAAGAGTCAGTCTCCGCATGATAATAGCATACTTTTCGAGCAATTGAACGAGTTCATGAGCGAGAAGAGGAATGTCTTGATCCATTTACCGAGACGCGGTTGGTAGAATGTTTCTCAGGCAGTGCCACTCAGGAACGGCAGCTTGCCGGAGTCAGCACCAAGCTTTGACTGACACAAAACGAGTCGCTTGCGGATAGACGCTCAGTCGACAGGGCGTCCTCACTTTTCTTTACGTCTGAACGCTTGTCTGAACTCCAATGTCAACCTCAAATCCAACTCGAGGAAAGGTCTTGAGGAGGTGAATGACATCCCAGACTTTTGTCATTGCAAAAATGGTAATCTCAATGATGGACACGCTATAGGGCTAACCCTTCGACCATACAGGATAAATTTCTTGTAGGATACCAGGGATGGTGCGTATCGTTGTTTTCAATGCTGCTCCCCTCTGTCTAAAGCAGCATTATGCGCATATATGGGGGAGTTCAACGACTGACTCACTGACTTTTATCTCCTTTTTTAGGTTCACCTGCGCTGGGGATGGAGAACCAGTCAATCCTGGTGCGTACGAGTTTCTGAGCTTACTTTGCTCTTGAAGTTCATGCCTCATGCGCTTACAATTTCTAGGACACCACGGCTGGCTTCATTGGTTCAATTATCCCGTGTCAGATGGCGGTCGGCCGACCATCGACTTATGGCCGGATGTCTCCAATTACTCTCCATCAGAACTATACCCCGCGCCTGGTATGAAGTCCGCAACTGGTGAACAGTTATTCCTATTCTCCTCACGTCATCCCAAAACGGTGCAAAGGTTCGTTTCGTACCTACTTCATGACCGAAGGGCGTTCTAGATGGCCTTTCCAGACACTTTCATTGGATGGCTGAACACGGTGTCGACGGTGCCTTCCTCCAACGGTTTGCAGGCCAGTGCGACCTAGAGGCAGGTAATTATGGTATCATGCGAATACGTGATGAGGTTGGGGATCGCGTCAAAGAAGCCGCAGAAAAGGAAGGCCGAGTCTTCGCCATCATGTGAGAGTTCATTATCGTTGCCGCAAGTAATTTCTCAAGTAGTTTCGGTCCGAAAGGTACGATGTATCGGGAGTCGCACCAAACCGCATACAGAGAATTATTGAGCGTGACTGGATTCACCTTATACGTGATAAAGGTATACTCGATAGCCCGAATTACTTGAGAGAAAAGGGCAAGGCCGTTGTCGCTATTTGGGGTATGATATCTTATCCTCAGATTGTGTCCCTGCCGCGCGAACCCCCACTAATCTCAATCTTGGTAGGTTTCGGGTTTCACAATGCTGGGCACACGCCTGACATTGTCAGGGCCGTAACGTCCTTCATCCGTAGTAACACACCCGGAGGTGCTTATATCATGGGCGGCGCCCCGTCTCAATGGCGTACGGCAGAGGGAGACGCGGACCGGAACTCGGCATTTTTAGACGTCTGGCTGACGGAATTTGACGCTATTTCACCGTGGACGGTTGGAAGATATTGTAATGAAGAAGAGGCAGATAGATTTGCAAACGGGGGGATGAAAGCCGACTTGGACCTTTTGAAAAGGCGTTGGGAGGACGGCAACTCAAAAAAAATTGATTATATCCCCGTGGTGCTTCCTGGAGGATCGGTAGGTACACGGTGATCTTGCAGCGGGCGGGCGCTAACTAGTTCTCTGTAGGGTTATAATCTATCAGAGGGAAAATGGAGCTTCAATAACATCAAACGAAATCGAGGCCAGTTTCTGTGGAGACAAATAGTCAATGCTCGCCGTCTAGGTGTTCGGATCATGTATGGCGCAATGTGGGATGAGTGAGGAACCCAAATCCTGCCACAACTCCGTGTGCTCCGTCTTAACGCTCTTTTCGCAGATACGATGAAGGTACGGCGTTCCTGCCTGCCGTACCGAGCAAGCGACAGCTCCCTGCACATGAGAGATTCCCATTCCTGGCATTGGACGAAGAAGGCTATGACCTACCGTCTGACTGGTAAAGCCGATCATCATCCGTTCTTCACTTGTCTCATCACGGAGTGTATAGGTACATGCGCATCTGCGGCTTCGCCGTTGAAGGACTTCGAAGCGAAAGACTAATTCAGAATACTTTTCCCGTTAAGGAGCTACAAGATTACTGGGCAACTAGGCCCGTATTCGAAGAATATGAGGATTCGAATGCTAACCGCGCACCTGGTTTACCAAAAGAAAGAAATGGCGGCGATGACCAATCGAGTGCTCGTCAGTCCTACCAGGACTGGCTAGCGAGTCAGAAGGATGACCAGGATAAAGTACCTCCGCCCCCATACACCCTTGTTGCAGAGGAGAATTCGGCACCTGCCAGTCAGTTGATGACAGTCACCGCGTTCAGCGAGCAGGGTTCAGCCCCCCTGCGAACTAGTTCAATGCCTGCGCAAATCCAGGTAACCTCTACACCGCCAGTCAATGCTCCAGCATCTCCTGTATCATCTTCAAGTCCACCCCCGATCAACACCTATACCCGTCCTCTGCGTCCGGCAACGAACGATCCTGTGACTTGTTTGGCGAGTGACTTCGGCAGGCAAACGATTTCTGGATCTCCTGCTCCACATCGCATGGATTCACTATCTCGTCCGCCTGTTCATCCTTCCCATCCTGCCGCTCCTTATCCGCCAAAACCGCTATCGACTCATCCCCTATCCCAAATTTTCAGCCCCAGTTCTACGCAGCCGCAGCCTCCTGAAACGCAGCTCTCCCAATCGAGCATTCCCTCGATATCGTTTCCCTCCTCCCTAAATGTTGAGGAACCGCAAAACTCGGGCCCTTGGACTCAAGCTCCATGGCCACCTCCCGAATGGAAAACGCCTCAGCACGGCTATCAGAGTCATCAGGTATCATATAGCTTGTATCCTGGACAAATGACCAATACAGGGCCCGATGCACATGGACACCAGTCCTTGAATCCCTCGTTTGCTTCGTCATCTGAGCTTCCAGTGAGGCTACACTCTGTAATAGGAGCGCCATCGATTAGGCCATCCAGTTCATCGCCTAATCCAATGCCTACAGGCAATTCGCCACCTAATTTCCCCATGGCAAAGCCGTCTGGCCCCTACTCTGCAGCTTTGTCACCAGGCGGCCCTTCCAACAGTCCATATTCGTTTCCGTCTGGACCGGATGATTCCTCGCATTCGACTTACCTAGGCAAAACCAGTGCCTATACGAGTCATACCCCTCCCATGTCCACATATCCTGGGCCAGCTTCTTCACCTCCCTCATCACCCCTTCATTTAGGCGGAGTAAACGCATCGTATCCTGTGCTTAATATACCAAACGCTTCAGCTTATTCAAGTCAGATTGAGCCTCGGCCTTACCCGCCGTCTCCTTCACATGGAGGAATTTCATACCCCCAGGACCAACCTATTGCGCAACATTCTCAATCTGGACAAGGGTACAGCCAGCAGCAGACTTACCACGCACCAGGTTACATGCCGAACTTTGTGGACCAGACGTCTATTTCGCCATATCACGACCCTCATTTCCACACTTCTGGTACCCCGAATCATGACGCAGGCAATTATTACTTGCCAGGGCGTCCAGGCTCAGCAGTTCCACTGTCAGTCCCTCCTCCTCGTGAGTAACACCTGCAGAGTGATGGCCGTCTTTTTTTTGTGATATTTTTACTCTGAAGGACCACCAAGTAGCAAGCCTCCGTACTCCATGACATCGACACCGGGGCCAAGTTTTCCCGGTGGCGCAAGTGCGACGGCCATAAATATGGCTTTGAGTGCTGTTGACATGGTCGCTGGTCGTCAAAAGCGGCAGCAGTTGGAACAGCAGGTGGGCAATCTTGCACAATGTGCGTATGGCAGAATTATGGTGGGTCACTACGCTGAGCTGACTCGCTTATTCCATTTTCCCTTTGACTTAGCCGGCACCAAGCTTTTCAACAAATTCACCAGATGAGATCGTGTTGTGGGCGTTGTGGCTTACGATCGACGATACACAAGCGAAGCCTCCCGGAAACACTCCTGTTAAAGTAGACTTGTTTGTATTAAAACCTCATGTTGGGCATTACTCTTAAACGCTTGATCCATTTTAGAATGAGGCAGAACGCCGTTGTGCCTATGTTATTTTTTTGCGCAAAAAGGAGATTATCTAGTTAAAATTGTTGATTGCATCCGTTTTTGCCTGGTGTGTTAAACGTGAGTAAGTTCAATGTTGTGGCTGTCAAATCCGTGCAGGGTTTCCCGCGAGGGAAATTTTTTGCAAATCGGCAATAGGGATGCCATGGGCACTTGTTATGCATCAAAATGCCCGACTGCGATCCAAAGACAAGGACATCCCCTGACTAGACGAAACAAGAGGAAGCACATGGTACATTAATCACAATCGTTAACAGGACTGACTACAGGCGGTAGGACGATGAAAGCAGGTCGGTGATGACGCTAGTTGGGGACCCGTACCGGCGCCTGAGCTGTAAAAATGATGTAAAAGGTTGCAATATCTTTTCATTCGTCGCAGGTCGCTTGGGGACGGAAATGTAGATCTGAGAGCCCGCAAGCCCATCATAAAAAGGCATTGTTCTTTCGTCATCCCATCTAACCCGAACGGCTTTAAACTCGCATAAGGCCGGCTTGCAAACCTGGACCCTTAGAATCTTCCCTAAAGTGAAAGTAGGAAGATCAACATGAGGAATACAACGAGGACAATTGTTTGGTGGCCTGCCAAGAATCCGACCTGCAAATATCGGCTTGTGTACACGCACCGCCGTGCCAGATGGCTTTTGTTATCCGGGACGGGTCAAGCGGATGACGTTCAGGAAGAGATGAGTAATAAGTACGAACCTGGACATTTTTGCCAGGCAAAGGTCAATTAAGATATCTACACGTCGCAATCTCACAATTCCACTGCATAAATTTAAGCTCTTCTCCTTCGATCTGGTTTTTTTACAAAATGGAAGTTGTCTTCCCTCATTCGGTGTAGCTCCGCGCGCTCACGTAAAGAGCCCCCGGCCGTCTCGAGGATTGTGGCAGGTGCCTATCCTTACAGAATTCTCACCTCGTTCACAAGGTGAGACCCATAGGATCAGAAAATATATAACTTCACCGCTGAGAGAAATTACTCACAACCCACACTCGGCCATATCAACCTCTCTGCGCAAATGCACCAGTACAACTTGTCTTCCCACCCGGTCTTCTACACCACCGCTCACGACCCATACCAGTCCACGGTGCAGGACCAGTATACGACGTCAGACGTCGGAGATTTCGCAAGCTTCTCGAGAGGATCATCGCTTTGTTATCCTCAAGACTATGGGTATTTTTCAGACCGCGGACACTCCATCCAACACTCCTCCCAAAATTTCGTTGAATCCCATCACATCACCGCCACCGTTCCAGGATTTCCCGAAAATACCACGTCTGGCACTGACCTGACCTATCGCCCCGAGGACATGGTAGGATATCATCAGCAGCCGTGGAGATGGCCAGACAATCCCGTGCAAGGAGCACCCGCACCCATGTCAGCTCCGTTTTATCCAGAACTTGACGGCCCCAAAAACTCGCTCGATTACTCCTTCGTCGGCTCTGCGGCAGCGACCACCCAGTTACCCACTCCGGCAGCGATGGCTGTCATGCTCAATCACAATACTCAGCCCGATATTAGGCACTCGCAAGCTTCTTATCAAGCGCCTTTGCCTTCTAGTCAGGTCACTACTCAGGCCTCCGCCACCGCCGCTAGGCCTATTCGTACGGACTTGGTGCCGGGGCTTCATAGCGTTCCCGATAGCCAATCGCGGGAGAAGAAACACGCTTGCACTATGTGCCACAAAAGGTCAGCCAAAAAAATGCCCTATCTTCTTTGAACAAGTTTACTAACCGAACATGTGCTGATCAGGTTTGATCGACCGAGCACGCTGCGAAAGGCAAGTTCCTATCATCCTCGTGTGTCTAAAAATGCACAACTTACCCATGAATTCTAGCACCTTCTTGTCCACACAGGTGAAAAAGGTAAATCTTTCTTGAGCTTAGATCTTGGAGAGTGAACGAATCTCATGTGATCTTGCAGCGTTCGTGTGCAACACTTGTGGACGTAGATTCGGGGTGGCTTCAAACCTTAACCGTCATGTTCGGAAGTGTATTCTGAAGCCTGTACACACAACTTCAGCTTCGTCAAATGACTCCACTTCGGGTTCACCCCCTGGCCATTCTGTTTCGCCTGTGCCGAGCAACGGCTCGCAGCCACCGGAAAACCCATCATCAAGCTCCTCCATGGCAGGTGGTGGACAGAACAATAAACGGATGAGGGATTTTAGTTATACATCTGATCTCACGGAGGCGTCATTTGGACAGGAAGGCTCGTCAATGCAGTCGTCGATCGCCAAACCGGTTGCTCAGAAAAGGCGACGTCGCGCGCCCTCTCCGTCCCAGTGGATACCTTACTCCCTCGCTCAGTTCAATCTTTCGTCTGAAGAATTGCAAAAGGCTACGCCGGTGCCGCTCCCTCCAGTGCGACGCTGTCTGCCGCAAGAGGAACGAGATTCATGGGACGAGAATGTGACATCGACACCGTATCACCCTCGTGGATGGAAGGACGTGCTCCCTGGACCAGGTTTAGGGCTATCTTTGGGACTCGGTGGCAAGGATGTGAGGAATTTGAATCTTAATGGAAATGGTAGTTACATGTTAGGTCGAGTGCTCGTGTTCTGACAGACATGCGAACGTCATAGCGCGCGGCTTGCAAGTGGTGTATGACTAGATAACGCAGGGTGGTAGGAAGGAGGCAGGGAATATACCCAAATTTTCAATAGCCACATCGGAGATTTTGAAACCCTTCTTGTTTGTAGATGAATTCCAGGTCGTAGGTCGTTGGATGTATGCATATGGTTTGACACGTTCTAGACAGTGGGGGTCCTGTCATGACAGAGCAACGGTCAAGGCGGTCTTCATGAGGTATGCATGTTTCAGACTATGTTCCTGCATTTGTCGCGTGCAGAACATGAGGTAACTCAAGGTCTGAGCATGGATCAACTGGGTTGAAATGATGCAACCACATAAGTAATGCGGAGGCTATTTCATAGCCTGCTGTCGTGCCACCAGATAATGCAACCCTGACATTCATCAAATCTGCTCATCGCATAGGGAAAACATGCTCTGGATCCCTTTTTCCTACACGAAAGCCTAATATTAGTGTACGATACATATCACGTACAATGGCTCTGATCCGCACTCACCCCTCGGCATTTATCCTGGTTGCGTCATCAAGGACAGCAGTCCAGACACTGCTTAATTCCTGTACGGGCAGATTAGCTCGACATGGACCGAATATTGAGACCCTAACATACGCGAGCTTGTCAAAATGCTGATGATCCCTAGATGACCTGCTATTATTAGCCTCGTGCATTTCGCCACTGCTTGCTTGTTTGCCTGCATACGGAAATTGTAACATGGACAAATAGACAAAGAAGGCGATTGGATTGTTCAATCTGGAAGAGCACTTGTCCGTCATTGAGGATGACCCTTACATTTGCCCAGAAATGTGCCATTGAGGAGGTTATGAATGCCATAGTTTCTGCAACAGGTCCACGTGGAAAGCGTCAACTCTCGGCAATGTTTATGGGCTTAGTTGATAGAGCAGAATGGCCGCAATATTATGAGGTAAAAGTGATTTCAACTCCATGGGCTTGTGTTGCTCTTACGAATCGTAGGTCATTCCAGAACCACGCTGTTTAAGTAGCGTTCGCGAGGGGGTGGAAAAGGGTCGCTACAAGGGTGCGACAGATGTCTACACGGATATATCACTTGTATTTTGGAATGCCCTGTACTACAACGAGCCAAGCAGTCAAATCGCAGGCGACGCCGAAACATTGAAGGTACGTAAATCTATCTCATCTCGGAATATGCCGCAGCGTGTTCTCAGGTTCAAACCCACAGACTCTCTTCGAAACCGAGTGGAAGAAGAGATCAGTCCTGCCTGGTTGTCGTTCCTCTCCACCTCCATCTTCAGCCCAGAAAGTCCATAGTTACAATTCTAAAACTCTATCCTCCTCAAGCCCAACAACGGCAACCTCTGACACGTCTCCACCCACCCTCACCAACGCTGCAAAGCCAGCCCGCCAATCACAAAAACGTCAGACCACGCCTGACATGGATGTAGACATCATGACCCCGGAGTCTGATACGCAAGCGAATGACGTGGCTGCAGGCCCCGATATGGAGCGTGACCCAGAAAGCGAAGAAATTGTAAAGCAACTGGAGAAAGGCTTGCCTCAATGGCCTGGTTTTGGAGACGAAGGCTGGATGCAAGAGGTTCCTGCTGTCAGTTTTCTGTCCTTTACCCTTTGTTTTTGGTCGTTATATGCGCTATTCTTGACTGAATTCCTTTGCCCATTTTGCTCCCCAGGATCGACTCGTTGAGTTTGTCCATGAAATAAAGTCGCACAAGGATGTTGTGTGCGTTATGTTCAGTCATACGTCGCCAGACACAGCTGACTGATGTGCAGAGGCAATCGACTAGCGGCAGCTCTAGAATCGGTTCCAGAGGAGTCGACGTTGCCATATTTATCATATCAAGTAAGTTGCTTTATCTGTTATTAAATTGTTGATAATCAATACCTTTGGTACCAGTATCCACTTTCCCTGAAAATAATCGAGGTAGCGGTCGCTCTTGTCACCATTGTCACATATTGACTAAACATTTGTCATGGCAGACTCGTGCCCGTTCTAAACAATTCAGTGATGCAAAAGAGTTTGACAGAGAGATGGCTCGGCTTTTTGAAAAAGCTCGAAGATGGCACGAGCCAATGACAGAGGCATATGGACGCGTATTACTCCTGCAGGTAAACCCCTTTAGGGATAATTCACCCCTCTTCCCTGCTGAAGACCGTTAAGAGGCTCTACCAAGCAATTACGTCCTCAAACCCGCCACCTGGTCCACCGTATGTATCGTCCACGAATTTTGCTTCTCTACGTGCCGGTCCGGGAACTACCAAGCCCGTCCATGGCACTGATACTGAAGGCGTGCCTGGCGTTACGACTTATCGAGTCGTAACAAAGGATAGAACCTTTGTAGATGAACTCCACTACAAGGGCTGGAGTGTGAGACTTGCAGATTGGCTACATCTTAGCAACCCTGACGACCCTAGTCGCCCCATAATTGCGCAAGTTTTCAGATGTTGGATCTCAGATGGGCCGTAAGTATAAACACCATCGGATGAAAGCGCGAACTAATCTCACGATAAAGGTCTAAAAAAGGACAACCCGGTTTGACTGTATCTTGGTATTCTAGGCCAGAGCAGGTAAAGATTACGCTATTTGCGCCGTTGATATCTCAGGCTGAATGATGTCTTTCAGACATTCCATCCTGCGGACAGAAAATTCTGGGAGAGTGAAGTTTTCAAGACCAGTAAGCCGCTGTTTTCGCGTGCTTAGTTGATTGATGTAATCAAAGAATTCTTGATGTTTTTCAGGTCATTTCGCTGATCATACTTTAGAAGACATCATCGAGAAAATAGCTTGTCAGTTCACGGCGCGACATATCCGGGGCCGGCCACGACCGCCTTACTGGCACCTTGGCTTCCCGTTATACGTCTGCGATTCCCGGTATAACGACCGCGACCGCGTGTTTGTAAAGATCAAGAACTGGAACTCTTGTGTGCCGGAAGAGGTACGAAAGAGTACAGAGTTCATGCCGATCTATCCGTTCGAGAGAACCGTGTTCCCACGGAGATTCCCTAGCCCCTTTCTGAGCAAAGGGAAAGGTACCATCAAAGGTCCGGGAGGGATCTTGGAGGTTGCTGAATCGACCGACGCGGACAAGACCAAGAAGCCAAGAAAGGGTGCAACGGACAATGGACCGAACAAGGGCATTTATGTTGGTGGAAGCACACAAGCAGCAACAACAAACCCTGTGGCGTCATCGCAATACTATCAGCAGTCTAATCCTTCCCAACAGCAATCCTTGGGTCAGCGAGCAAACGTGTCGGATAGGTCAATTGTTACTGCTGCGGGAGGAGTGGCTGTGCTTGGCAGTGGACAGGTTGAAAGATTACCACCCGAAACAGGCATGTTTCGTTCGTGTTCTCCTTGTCCGGGTTTCTTATTGTTTCTCTCATTTAGTCAAGCATTTCGATCGCGATTCAGAAACGAATGAGGTCTTGTGGTTCGCTGCTCCGCCAATGAATGTTGCCCGTGTCCCTGCCCCGCAACACAGCCTTACGTACCTGCATTACCTTGCCATGAAACGAAAGCATGGGGAAGATGAATCCATTGCAATGGACAAAGACGAAAAATCATTGACTAAGCGAGGCCGCACTTCTCATGTGTTGCCGACTGTGACGGAGACCCTTCGAGCAGCGATGGAAAATTTCCCAGCAGATACGATACAACAAGAATAGAAGGTGACAAAATTCGGAGGCGCATTTTGTATTCCTCTTTGGTTCTTAATCGTCCAGACGTCCAAGTCTAGAGATAATTATATTTGTGTACTATAATTATTTTTGTAATTGACAATTTCAATATGACCCCGTTTTGGCGGTCAAACCTTGCATGCACCATATTTTGGGCGCTGTTATGGTCTAAACACATATTGACGGAGTTTGTATTTGAACTCAGAAGGTCAAGGAAGTCAGTCCCTACATGAATATTAGTGTTGCAATAAAATAGGTTTAAATAATGAGTAACTTTTAGCTACATGTTAAGGAAACATAGTGTAAATCTGAGTAGGTGAAGTGAAGAAATATTTTCTTGCATGTTATGAAAAACGTGCAGTAGGATACGATTGATGGCGCGGAGTTCAAATACAAACTCCGCCAATATGTTTTATTTGAAGGGGCCTATCGATATGCAAATGGCTGTATGTCTGTCCCGCCCTGGTCATCCTGCTGTTGGAAAACGTGCATGCTGCTCCGCCGTGCTCGGTGAATTGGGCTGGTCATATTGTCGAGAATATCGCGGATTCGTAAGTCACGACATCATCAGATCCGAATGTATAGCGACTACATAAACCGCCAGACTGATGGAGCCTGGATAACGCTCTTTGTATTGATGAAATCGGGTCACTCGGAGACCCAAACAGCAGCGTGTTATTGCCTCCATCAACGCTAGTGTGAGAGATCTAAGATAAAGGACACCCTTTCCCTCCTTCCACCATCTCATTATTATTCCCGGGCCTCGTCCTGCGGCCTTTCTGGTCCATTTTCCACGTTTTTCCGCCCCGTCACTGCCCTCTACTTTCCCTCTTCTCGTACCGCTCAGGGATCCTTCAAACCGCCCAACCCCAGCGGTTTTTTTTTTGAGGACACCATGGCTCGTTCCACAGGGTGGTCCTGGTTCACACTTGCTGCACTGCTAGCATTGCCGGCGCTCGGGCAGAGGATGGGCTCAACGACTGATGTTGTATGCGGCGCCCAGTTTTCGTGGATGAAAAATTCAATGGGAGTATCGCCTTGCCTGCTCGCGGCAACGCTGTCGGGGGCGTGTTCTGCTGGAAGTGAGTGTTGCATTTGAGCAAGATGTTGGATTTTCAGCAAGAGTTTTTGCTTTGTTGTATATCTGACTCTCTTGTGATAGATTGG
The DNA here is from genome assembly GCA_001691775.3 of Amanita inopinata Kibby_2008. Taxonomy (NCBI): domain Eukaryota; kingdom Fungi; phylum Basidiomycota; class Agaricomycetes; order Agaricales; family Amanitaceae; genus Amanita; species Amanita inopinata. The sequence continues at coordinate 50,776 of JNHW02000061.1, read as the reverse complement.
TTTGTGCCATTGCTGCATGGAGGAAGTTATTCGCCCCCAGGGAAGAACGCGAGTTATTGCACATGGTGAGCGTCTTTTTTTGGGGTTGTGGCCGCAGCCTTCCGGCCACCCTCGGCACTTGGCTGATGCCGGTCTTCGTAAGCTCTTGGGCTGTTTATAACTTCTTGGGAGCTTGTACAGCCTGCCAAGGCTCAAGTTTAATAGACACGCAAGTACTTTTTCACTCTATCTCCCGTGGGAATTGTCTTACCATGGAATACTTGTAGTTGGTCGTACTACAGTGACGGGTGCGGCAGTTACGAGACGAATGTGTATGTATTGGGTTCCGTCTGAGCGGCTAGAGAGAGAGTGACGCCTCGTCACACAGGTACTTCCCGACCAATGAGGCGACTTTACCAACCGGTACACTGATCCCTTACTGGGCGGCAAGAGATCGTGAGTTTGAAAGTTTTCAGGTCAACAATAGGTCTTAAACTCGGATGCAGCTACAACGTGGGAGGCTGGTCGATTCAATGTTGACCAGGCAAAATCTTTGGATGATCAAGGTGCAGTATATGCCTTGTTTCCTGTCACTTTCGGTCTCAACCTTGTCAGGTCACCCTGATATTGACCCCAAGAAAAAGAAAAAGAAAAGTTCACCAGCGGGAGCCATTGCAGGTGGCGTCATTGGAGGGGTTGTCGCCGTAGTAATTATAATTGGTGTCTTCTTTTGGATACGCCGCAGACGACGCCTCAACGGAAAACGTGAGGCTCTTCGTGACTCGTCATCTCAAGCTTCGAAACCCATCCTTCACGGACGATCAATGTCCGAGACGTCGCAGTCGGTTGATCCCAGAAACTTTTCATCAGATTTTGCGCAATCATCGTCACCTTTTAGCGGCTTTACAACGATAAACACAACAAGCCCGACTATGCGAACACATGTTACGCCGAGCATCAGCACTTTGCCGTACGACTTGTCACTTATTGATGGCTCCGCATTGGGATCACCGTCCCCTCCGCCGCCGCAGATGATCCCGCCCATGTCTCCAGGGATGGGATTGCCTGCGACCAATGAGGAGGATGTGATTGTACCTTTCATGCAGTCACCCTCTGGCCACCCCGATGCCAGCTCCGCGAGTAGAAAACGTGCAGATGGTAACGCGTATCCAGTGTATGACGAGCCAACTGCCGGTCATTCGCAGGAAGCGTCCGCTAGGAGGCGGCTCAATCCCCCGGCCTACAGTGAGTCTGCCGACAGGGACGGGGGAGAGATGAGTATCTCGCACTCGCTGGCACAGTCTGTCGATCAGAAACGAAGGCCGCATGCGAGGCAATTTTCGCAGGATACTCAGACCTCGACTACGACGAACGCATGGGATGCAGCCAGCTTGAGAACTCATGTTCCTGCTGGAAGCGTGTCTGGTCTTGATGAGGCTCTGAGTCAGATAGGGATTGGTGCGGGAAGTACGATGATCGGGAACGATGGGGTTGGCGCTCGACGGGCCAACGTACCAGCTGCGGATGGCAGCGTGATTGATGCTCACGATGTTGCATGAAAAAAGATGAATGGTCTCTTTCTTGGTTAAGATGAACGTGTATTTTGAAAAAAATCCTGGGATGCGGAAAGGACGTTTTTTTGTGTGTTTTGCTTGTATGTCGTTTATGCAATCTCTGTCTTGCTGACCGCTTTCTCGTGTAACTGTCATATTGTTCTTATATCATGTCTTACGATCGCTCGTGGATATATCTGAGGCTATCCTATATATTGTATTTGGTGCTTTTGCTAGATCGTGATTACTTCTAAGCTAGCGGATGAGATTGAATACTTGACTGACTGACATGGTATCAAAGGTGTGTCATCAAGGCACGTAAAAGAGTCTCTATTCAAATATTCAATTGTGAACAAAACAAATTCATTCTCGAATTGAACTACCAACTTTACTGACCTTTTGGTTACAATAGCCTGTCCGTACTCTGCAGTGATGCTTACATTCCCGCTTGTCAGTATGCAAGTCGCGACGCGACGCGTACTAAAAATGCAGCGCTCAAGGCAGCGCTCTAAATCTAATTAGCCCCAAACACGTGAGCGTTATTACCGTTTTGAGGGCTCCATACTAGCTCCGCCGCCACTCCATTGCTCCTCTCATCATCCCAACACTTTAGACGGCACACTGTTTGATGACAAAGTCATACCTCATGAATACGCTCATTGATAAGGCAGGTTTCTGTTCCAAAAATGTTCTATTCTCAACTTGATGCGACCCCTATGGATCATTTAGATGCAATCCCAGGATTCGGACTTCCGGTATGCATTTCACGACGTGTTTTCGATAGAGATATTCCGTTGATTTTGATCTGGTTTTAGATACATGGGTCTGAATGATTTGATGAACGAGATCAGGGCAGATCCAAACTGCTTGACGGGCGATGAAACATTCGAGGTCAAACTCGTTCGGCATGTGATAGCCCTCGTCGAGGACAAAATATCGGAAGTCAAGAATCAGGCTGCGAAATGGTGAGCTTTGGATTGTTTGAATGCTTTTACGTGAGGGGAGAGGGAGCGCTCATGTTGGAGGGTAGTCTTGGTCAGATGATCAAGATCATACGGCAACCACAGATGGAGACGGTGGTCGACAGACTGGTCGTTTTGTCAGGTGGAAAGGATGATGAACTGCGGGATATTTCTACTCTTGGTAAACTTTTATTGTTTGGTCTCTCTTCTTGCCAGGTTAACCGTGAATTAACGTAGCACTGAAAAATATCGCGGCTGAGTTGCCGAGGGATGCAAAAATCGCTCCGTTAGTGTGCGCCAAACTTTCCCCACAACTTCTCGCGCTATTGGAAAAAGTGTGTGTTTATGGTGGACGTCGTGCGAGAGTCTATAACTCAACTTTACCGCATATAGCCCGAAGCAGCTCCAGAAACAGTGGTCGAGATACTTTCCGTTCTCATTATCCTAATCAGCCGCTTTCCCGAGTATCTATCAAAGGAAGATATCAAGCCGCCACCCATCGCTGTGCTTGCGCCCCTGTTAGCCCATCCTCGTCCCGTAGTACGAAAAAGGGCAATCGCTGCTCTGGCTCAGTTCATTCCAATTTCGCATCATACATTGTTTCAACAGCTACTGGAACTGCATGTGTATCCGTATCTTATTGCTAGTGCCTCTATTGACAAACAGCGAACAACCGTACAACTTGTGGCCGCCGTAACTCGGCATTCACCTTCCCAAATTGGACCCATCGTTTTCAAGATAATACCTGGAATATTGGAGGCTGTTAAGAAAAGCGATGATGAGTTGATCGAAGGATGCTTGCAAGTACGTTTTGGCGCACTGGTTTCTTGTATGCTTTGTAAACAAAGTATTTTGCCTTACAGGCTCTGGAGACGCTTCTCCTTAGATGTCCAGCTGAAATTACGCCATACCTCGCACAGGTAGTCCAAGTCGGTAATCAATACATTAAATATGATCCGGTATGAGGCTGCTGACCGCTATGTATGCGTTCTATACTGACGCAACTAAGAACTACGCCGGGGGAGATGACGAAGATGAGGAAATGGCCGACGTGGACGACGAAGACGAGGATGATGATTTGGACGAGTAAGGATATACCGGTGTCATGCCACACGTAGGTTCTCTGACCCCACATTAGATACTCGGACGACGAAGACACATCGTACCGGATTCGCCGCGCTGCGACCAAGCTAATCGCCGCTCTCATTGGCACGCGCCCAGAACTCCTCACATCCATTTACAGAGACGTCTCGCCCGTTTTGATCTCACGTTTCGGTGATCGCGAGGAGACTGTCCGAACTGAAGTGTGGGCGACCTATATGCTACTTCTTAACCAGACGGCAGTGTACGGTGGGACGGTTCAGAATAAGGATAACAGTGTTCATCGTGGAAAGAGGAAGCGCGATACAGATGAGACGATGGACGGTGACGGGTCTCCCTATGCCTCGTTGGGCGCCCAAACTCCAACACTTGCAAAGGCTCTACTCAATCAACTCAAATCGCCAAAGACACCCCCCGCGACCCTACAAGCCGGATTTAGTCTCTTGCATACGCTTCTGACCGTTTTGCCTGGCTCATTGTCGACGCAGGTCCCATTGGCAATGTCGACGACGAAAAACATATTGTCTCAACCTCCAAACACATCCACGTCGTCTCTGTATCTTACATGTCTGTCGTTCCTGATACTATTTTTCTCAAGCCATCCACTTCAAACTTTTGCCGACTCACTACCAACCATGACCCCCGTTCTTCTCAAGTCTATCAAAGAAAAGCATCCCCGCGTTGCCTCGGAGTCATTCCGCGTTTTCTCTGCCCTTCTCAACTCTCTAAAGCCGGTCAAGGATGCGGACTGGGCTGAGAAACTTTACGATGAGGCATTAACGAGGTTAAGCCACTATGATACGGATCCAGAGGTTAGGGCTTCCGCGGAGGGATGTATCGCGGACTTGTGGATATGTGCATTTGATATGATGAAAGGCAAAGGAAAAGAGTGGGAGTACATATGTCGTGTGTCTGGGCATACGGAAGGTCCTGTCAAGGTTGTGACCAAGGTCGCGAGAGAGGTTTCTGTAGGAGACGTCTGGGTCAATTCCTGCGTGACTTGGCTTCTTGAGTTGACGAGGAGAGGTAGCAGATCGGGAAAGGCTGACGTGTTTGCTGGACTGGAGGTTTTGCTTAGAAGGTGAGCCTATGATTACGCGTCTTCACTAGCTACAGAGTCTAACGCCGCTTTGAATAGCTATTCCAGTGGCCTGCCTCCTGATCTACCTGCAACGGTGATATCTCAAATCAAACCTTACCTATCCACAGCAGACACTCAGCCTCTCTCACAAGCACTCTCCATTCTCTCCCTTCTTCTCGAACTATCTCCATCCACCACATTCCCCGTAATCGAGCGTCAAGTGCTCACAGACATCTACACCATTGCCCACTCACCAATTGTCTCTTCCGTCGCGTTGGAATCACTGCTTCGATTCTTGTCGTCACTCGTGCAGGCTGATAATCAGATTGCTACCCACTTGATACCGAACCTCGTCATCGCGGTCGAGAAGGCACCAAGGACAGAAGCTAGCCCGTCCAATGTGGCCAAGTGTGTAGCCCAGGTCGTTAAAAGTGAACCGGATGTAGCCGCTGGAACGATTGCGGAATACTCGAAATATATCAAGGTATAACTTAATTGGATCCCATGTTGTGTACCCCAATTCTGATCTTAACAACAGAAATCATCCAAGGCGAAACCTACGCTGATTGTGTTGAGCTTATTGATTGTCGGTGAACTTGGTAGATTCATGTGAAGCGGTCTTCCTTTCACCCTATTGCATATAGTGCTTACTAGGACCTGACCCCCAGTGATATGTCACCGCAAGCGGATATTTTTGCAAATGTTATTGAACATTTTAACGTCGAGGCAGAAGGGATACGGTCCGCTGCCGCCTTCGCCGCAGGTAAGTATGACAGGCGACACTGCCATGTATGCTTTCCTTTTCTGATGCTATCTTGCAGGTAACATCGCGATTGGTAACTTGCACCAATTCGGTAACATCGGGACTGGTAATGTGCACCAGTTCTTGCCCGCCATTGTCAAGTTGGTGGAGAGCGATCCGAAGAAGCGTCTTCTGTCATTGCATGCACTAAAGGAGGTTGGTCTCCTGTGACGCGCATTTTGAAATAATGGGTCCTCAAGCAACACACCTCTTCTAGGTCGTTACGCACAGTTCGCAGAGCCAGCTGGAAAGCATCGCAGATGTTCTATGGGCGCCACTTTTCGAGAACTCGGAGAGCTCAGAAGAGTCTATAAGAAACGTTGCAGCGGCCTGCTTGGGCAAACTCGCGACGACACAGCCGTCCAAGTACTTGCCTCAACTTCATGTAAGTGAACTCTAGTCTGGTGGTAGACCGAAAATGACTCGGTTGCATAGGCTCGCATTCGGGATAACAATGCTTCAGCGAGAGCCACTGTGGTGTCCGCCATCAGGTACACTTTGACAGATACTACGCAGTCCTATGACGAGCTGCTTGCACCGTTGCTTGTGGACTTCCTCTCGTTAATGAACGATGGAAACATGGTAAGCCCTTGTCACGATGCCGTTGTGGAGACAATTGTGCTAATACATTATTAGACTGTACGCAGACTTGCATTGGCATTGCTGAATTCTGCCGCACGCACAAAACCACATCTCATCAAGGATCACCTTACCAGTTTGTTGCCAAGCCTCTATGGCCAGACGATTATTCGGCCAGAGCTTATTCGTACTGTTCAAATGGGTCCTTGGACACACAAGGTTGATGATGGCCTAGAAGCACGCAAGACTGCTTTCGAGACCATGTACACTTTGGTTCGTATTCCAAGCCTTTCCTTGATAGCTGGCTGGTTGTGACAGAACAACTCTTTTTTTTATCCTCATCAGCTTGACACCTGCCTCGGCAAGATCGATTTGCACGAGTTCATCCTCCGCGTGCTGCCCGGTCTCGCAGACGACTCGGACGAGATCAAAGTCATCTCACACATGATACTATTCCGTCTCTCCCGCGTTGCCCCCACGGCCGTCGCTCCTCGGTTAGACGAAGCCACACCTCACCTAGCACAAACCATGAAAGGTGCGACGGTCACGAAGGACACGGTGAAACAGGACCTCGAGCGGGCGGCAGAGCTGCAAAGAAGTGCGTTGAGGTGTATAGGCGGGTTGAGCAAGATTGGCTCAGGCGTCGCACCCCGCTTCGATGCATTTGTGGAGGACTTGAAGAAGAGTCAGGTGTGGGGTGCCGAGTTTTTGGAGATGATTGACAAGTGAAGAAGAAGAGATGACTCATGGGTGCGGTCTTATGTGTGTTTGCTCGCTTTGCGCTTGCTTTTGTGCTCTGTCTTTTTTTTTCTCTTTCTTTTGCGTGCGTACACTGTGTTTTCATAGTACCTGCTTGTATCAACAGATGTAATCTATGTTTGTTGTGCAGGACAACTATGATATAGGGAGACTGATCGATTTGTGCATTCTATAGGACATATATAGTCAAATGGGTTACTCTACTGTGATGATGGTTCCAGGAAGGGATGCAGAAGGCTGCCGAGTCAACCTATGAATCGTTGAAACTGAGCGAACTCTTTAACTCAAGCATCCTCTTTTCCTATCATCGTTTCGACAACAGGTAACAGCTTGAGTCAGTCCCTCAAGAGCTCGACGCGACATTCTGCCAAATATTCCCCCATGGGCATGCCTGCAAAGGGTGGTGATTGTTGGATCGGATGAAAAAGGAGGCTATGATGTACTAAGTACCATGGGTTATTTGCCCCTGGATTGCAATTGCAAGTTGCGGCTTGATGGCTTGATGGCGGTACATACACTCCGATGTCCTAGTCGAAACAACAACCATGGAGGACTACAAGGAGGCGCAAACGTATAAAGTAAAGCTCTAGGATCGATTTTAAAAAAACCTGTGAAACGAATGAAGATTAAAAACTCGACTGCGTATAGGCAACTACCAAATTGTCAGAGAATCCAGAAAGCAAACGGAAATACGAAGCAAAGAATGGACGTTGGACAACCAGTTTACAAGAAAATCCCATTTCAACCAGACAAACTGAAACTCGACCTGGCACTGTAATACGTCCCAGAACAGCTCGAAGCTGCATCGTCAAGTACCCCCCCTCTCCATCTTGCACCAGCACTCGTCCCTTCACCACCACCGCTGGTCAAGAATCCACTACTATCGGTACTTGCCCCACTCTTCCCTCTCCTCCCGCCTACCGTAAACCACTGACGAGGCGCACCTTTCGAGTTGATCCTTCCCCTCTGTTTCTTCTCCTTCTCCTTCTCCCGCTCGCGCTCCTTCTCCTTTTCCCTCTCCTTTTCTCGCTCGCGCTCTCCCCAACCCTTCGAAAGCGATGAAAATGCTGCCGCCACCTCACTCAACCTTCCAGCACGACTGCCTCCCTCACGTCCCCTCCTCCTAGACCCACCCATCGAAACCGTGCGCGCCCGAATGTCCGCCTGCCGTCCAAAAGGCAACGACGTACTGTCTACTGACGTCATCTTCCTCTTCCCTTTCTTTTTGCTTCTTTCGCCCTCCTCCAAACCACCCCACTCATCCCTCTCCATCGTTACTCTAGAAGAGGTAGATACCGTCCGCAGCCTGCTTCCATCCACCTCCAGCAACGGTGACCGCATCCGAGACAAGTCGACAGTCAACTGCATCTGGTCTCTCTGCCATGGCCCAGGCACAACCGTCGCCGTCGAAGACGTCGTTCTTGTCGCCCTCGATGCCTTCGATCCTCTGGAGCATCTCGACTCGCAAGACTCTGCTGACTCGTTGGAGCAATGGGATCCGGCAAGGGACGAACTCGACAGGTTGGAACACCGGGATGTAGGCGGGCCGAGCATGCTCCCATTGGCGCGTGACCTCGAGAGCGGGAATTTGACGCGGGCTGTAGACGAGGAGGATGACGGGGGTGATGGTGTTGAGGTTGATGTCCCTGTAGTAGGTCGCGATGAGTCTGGTGAAGCAGGTGATGATGTCGTTGACGATGAAGCGGGCCTTGAAGCTGATTCTGGTGTTAAGCCTTTGAAAAAAATAATAATGTTACATTCATACTTCATACCAATAGTAGACCAAGTTGTGAATAATGACGAACCTGAAGATAGCGACTTGATAGTCTGGCGGAAATCAAGCGGCGAAGACGCGGTCACTGACGAAGTAACACAAGACGCCGTGCGTCGTCTTTCTTCGATCATGTCAGGACCAGAACCAAAACTAACGGAGGTGGAGGGAGGGGAGTGTGAGGCGCTACGCAATCCTGCGCCCTTGCTTTTCTTGGCCTTGACGTCGATATGCAGAGGCACGTCTTGAATAGAGTACAAGGGCAAAGAGAGCGTCCAATCATCTCCTGCCATCCTTCTGCTACTTGCAGTGGCACCGCTGCGTTCCTTCTTCCCTTCAACTTCACTCTCCACACCATCCACAAACCTTGTCACACGCAGCTGAGGAACGGACCTCCTAGCGACCCTCCCAAAGGCCGCCTTGGGTGGCCTTCCTCTTTCATGATCCGACACCACCGGAAGAGCATCACTGATCTTCACCTTCCTCTCTTTTCTTTCCTGTGGTCGTGGTTCATTCCCCTCCTTCTCACTCTCATCCACTTTCTTTTCAACTTCATCCTCCACTACCTCCTCACTCGTTTGAGTCGCACCCAAACAAAGTGTCCATTCTTCCTTATCCTCCCCATCCTCATCTCCAGCCCCCCTTTCCCCTTCACTTTTCCCTGGTTTATCATCTTTGTAACCGGGCATCACAGGAAATGCAATTGGTGTCTTCTTCATGCGCGAGATCGGTATAAGACTAGGGCTAGTCGAGTTCACTCTCTGCCTCCCATCTCCACGCTTCTTCGAGTGGTTCGAGTGTGAATGTGACCGCGACCGAGTCTGTGATAGAGGAGGGGCAAGTTCTGAAGATGACAACTTAATTTTTACATTATGCGTATTACTTGGTTTGGTATTGGTATCGTTGACGTTCCGGGTATGCGTATCGGTATCGGAATTGACGCGATTGCGGTCGGATGTGGGATTACACAACTCTTGGAATGAAGCTTTTGGGCGAGACTTTCTGCGTATGATTTGGATAGAGTCTTTCGCAAATGGGTCGTCATATTCGCCATACGTTCCTGCCATTTCCAACCAACTCAGGTCTACGTTTTCTTCATCTCCACCGTCACTGCGACAGTCCTCTGCTCCCGAATCGACAGAGTAGTTAGACACTCGTCTGACCACAGTGACACCACGGACACCCGTCAGAGCCAGAAATGCGGCCGAACGGGGGGTGACAGGTGACGCAGGATCAGTGACGCTGGTACTGGTGGTGATGGTGGTTACTGTGCTGGACGTCGCGGCCGACAGTGTTCGCTTGCGTCTGCCAGTCCGTGAATGGTGGCGGTGTATATTGCCACTTGAAGTGCATCTATTCCTGATGTTTCTGGCGAACGACGACCCCGCCGCCCCATTCCTGGAACCTGTTACCCCTGCTTTTGCATTCGCATTTGTTCCCGATCTAACTGCACCTGACTTGGAGGGAAGTAAAGGCATTGAAGGCGATTTTGGAAACACGCGTTCGTACTGACACGCAAGAGGAAGGTACGGAACAAAGTCACTCTCATCATCATAAAAGTCTGCCGTATTGGTAGCCAGACTATATGCGCTATTGTTGTTGAAGGATTCCAGGTCGACGAGGGATATGGCGGAGCGGAGGTGAACGTTGTTCTTGTAGCAGGCTGCGATGGAGACTGTGGGGATGGTGTCAAGGCTGTCAAAACCCCCATTGGGGGTGGGGTGAAGGTATTGTTGTTGTAGACTGTGTACTGTGCTGCGAAAGGGAGAGTGAGATTTGAAAGAAGTGCTTGAGAGTGTACGTGTTCGTAAGACAAAGGCGCTTGCTTGACGTTTTATCTTGTTCAGGACCTGACGTGACTTTGAGTGGGAAGCTGGAATTGGGCTCGTGGTGGGACCAGGCGCGGTGAGGACTATGGTTGGCAGTTGTGGAGTGGATGCAGAAATGACTGGACGCTTGGTCGCGTTTTTAGGACTGGGGATGGGACGACTTGTCCCCATAGCCATGTTTGGGCTTGGAGTGCATCTTGGAAGCACCAGTCCTGGAACACAGCTCCCCCGTTCCAAGTCAAAGCTGTCCATCACCTGAGAGCCTTGGCTGGGTGGTGATGGCGGGGAGGGAGAGAAAGGTTGGAAATCGTCTAGAGCGGCGGTGTCGTTGTTACAAAAAGGACAGTTGTCATGAGAAAAAGAGGAAGAAGAGGGAGAGTCAGGGTCAAACGTTAGAGCGAGCGACCCCTCTGGGAAGCGATCAGAATTGATGTCAAGCGCCGCCGAAACGAGCTGTGCAAATTCAGCGAGCGTAAACACCGACCTGCGCGTCTGGCGGCTGTAAAATCCATCCTCGCCGTCGTCCATGATGATGACGGGCGGCTGCGAAGATGGCGGTGAGGACGAAGAGAGGAACTGAAAGGAAGAGCGAGCGGGAATTCTCTTTATTAATATTTAATTGTTATAAAATAATCCGTAATTGAATTCTACTGATACGGAAGTGTCCCTATTTATATCGTGACACTGAGCGAGCTTAAAAATCGAAAGAGCGGTCCAAATCTTGCTTCAGCAGCTGCTTCATTCCAGGCGGAAGCAACGGTTCTCGCCCATCACCACCAACAGCGATGTATCCTAGTAACAAGCTCAGCATTAGAGCGACGACAGCATGGACAACGGAGGGAGAGCGGCGACGCAAAACTTACGGAACGGCATCTCGACAGACTCCTTGGCGTTGAATCGAATACTGGGAAAGTCCTGGCGGTGGCGGCATCAACGCCTCAGACTAGAAGCAACCAAATCAATTCAAAAAGAACGCACAGCGTATTTGATATCCTCCAACCCGACTCCATCCTCCACCACAAGCTTCGTCACGCCCAAAGCCGTGTCCGTCGTCATCTGAACCGGTCCCAAACGCCTCGATGGAAACTTGAACACGCGAAGCTCAGCCGTCCGATCCCGCGGCGGATCGTCTCCCAAAATGCCCTACTAGCCAACCACTCGTCGTAGGTGAGTGCGAATTGTGAGCTGCGAGCTATACGCACGCCAAACAAGAAACAATCAAACCTCCCATCTCCATCCTCTGGTTTCAACTCTTCCTCAGCCTTCGGATCCAACAGACACACCCGTTCGATTGACGTTGACAGCTGCCCCCCTTTCGATTCCAACAACTCCATAACACCCTCCCTATGCACCGACACTTTAGCCACGGTCGCATCGTCGTTACAGCTATCTCCACCCTCAAACTTTTTCTCCAGCCACTTGCAAGAACCGACAGATAGATGTGTAAAATGGATGTGAGCATTAGGTCCTGCCAGCGTCCTCATGTGCTGGAATATGGTAAAAAAGAAAGGAGGAGGTTAGTGCTGAGGGAGACAAGTGGGGGATGGACGGACAGAGTATTCGAGCTCGACCCAGCGAGGAATCGCCTTGGAAGCCTCGTCATCTTCTTCCATATGTTCTAGTCACCACGTGAGATCCCAATTCAACCCAGGGTGACAAAGCAAGCGACAGACCGATGATGTATTTGAAGCCCATTGAAAGCGTTGAAAGCAGATTAGATCAAAATTGTTATCACTTTTGTTTGGCAAACCTTTGTTTACAAAATAATCTTCGCTGCACAAATCAGAATGGCATATTGAGATTGTCACGTCCTATACAGTATTACGGTACACCCATTATAATTAACCAAACGTACGAAGGGATCAAAGAAGAGAAAAAAAAATCCTATACAAACACCAAAAAAGAGAAAGAAAAAAAACGTTATCCAAATAACCTGGCACGAATCCCTTCCCAAGCTCTCTTTCTTTCCTTGGCAGCTGCACCTTCCCCAAGCACGGACTTGTTCTCAATGGCACGTCGGCCAAGGTATGGCAAAACCTGGCAGCATGTAAGGGATAAAATGTTGGAGCACAGGTAGGGAACAAAACACACCTCCGAAAGCGCACCATATGGGACATACCTATCTGATATCAGCAACAGGAAACTTGGACAACGGAGCGATACATACTTGATCACCAGTGGCGTGTCCGTCCGCGTCCTCTCCACAAGCGAATCCGTCAAATCATCGCACATGCCATACAACTGTCCAATCGCAACCCGCTCCAACGTTTCTTCACCCACCGCCACCACACTCTTATCCGCGCCCTCTACCTCTTGCTTGCTAGCTAGATTCGCCTTGACAAGCTCATCCAAAACAACATCACAGCTTTCCCAGTTGTGCGTACCAAAGAGCACGCCAATGCGGGGCGCACGCGTTTGGCGTCCCTCCCCTTCCCCAACTTCAGAGGCCAGCAATGGCTGCCAGCTCTTGTTATAGTTGTCATGGTTGCTGCTGCTTTCACCCTTGTTTGCTTTGATATCCGCCGCAATAGCATTAATTAGCATCCTCACGCTGCCGTTATAACACTCATCCGTCTCGGCTTTGGTCTTCCACACTGGAGGCTCAGGATCTGGGGAGATCGACATTGAAGTGTTGTGTTTTCCATGCCATCTCGCCACAACCAGCGTAGACTCGGTCGACTTGGAGGCGGAGGCCGTATGGGCAGAGACCTCATATGTGTGATATGCCCCCCGCACGAGTTTTACGCCGAGCGAATAATTGTGTTTCCGAGCGTCTTGGAGTGCATCAGATAGGTATCCTTGCGTCCTGTGTGCAGCGTCACATCAAAATGAAGACGGTGAAACGAAGGACAGTCTCGTATTGAGATTACCTTCGTAGGTATGCTTGCCAAGTCCCATAGACTAATGGTTGTTCATAGCCATTACCATTATCCAGAGAATTGAATTTGCGCATGAGAGCAAGTGTAAGTGCGTCCAGTGCTGGTTGGTACCAGCTATATTCTGCGTCCATGATTACCTTGACACCCCGCCTTTGTGCATGCGCGCATATCCTTTCAAGATCAGCATGTAATTCGCGGACGACTTTGATATCCTCCTGTGTCAGATCCAATGATTCCGTCGACCGCGATGCTGTCAATGGCGTCCTGTCAGTGATGTACGCGGGAAAACGATGATAGAAATGCAGTACCATCTAACACTGCCAGATCAGAGGACAGGGGACTGCCGGGGAATGGAACAGCCTGGGCTCTATGGGATGGACGGGTGCGGACGATATGTTTTGATAGATTTATCAGCGCATGTGCATCAGGCAGCAAAGCGGTCTGCACATCTGATCAGGTGAATGCCAGGCTTATATAAATTGATGAGATGGGAAACCCACAGCCTTGACAGCGACCCACGTCCGTCTACCGCGCCCTCCCCCGAGCGAGCCCCGAGAGTCCTCGAAATCGGCGGCAGCATCGATACACCGGATCATTTCATCTACAAATCGCTCATGTGACGGCTTGTCTTGTTCCGATCCATGATTATGCGAGAGAGTGGAGGACGAGGATGATGATGTCGTAGCGGCCAACTCGTCCACCTCGACAGAGTATGCAAGCAGAGCACCCTTGTTCGCCGCTCGCAGGTTCCGGAGTAAGGGTATTGTGCCTTGAGCGGTGTCACCGCCCACGAACTGTAGTCAGCAACGAGGTAAGTTTGTTATTCATCGGCTTGTCCCAAGAGATAAGACGCTTGAAATAACGAACCTGGTTGAAAAAGGTGATACGGACGAATGCCTCTGTGACTTGGCGGACTATTGGTACGCTAGAGAGGATTCGCAAGACCTGGGGGGAGTGATCGACGAGAGAGGGTATGGAACATAGACTGTACACGGTGTAGGCTCTGACGAGCGAGGTCAAGGGTGGCCTTGCGGTTGCATAAGGTGCATCAGTGGGGCTTGGCTGCAGCTTGGATATTCCTAGAAAGAGGGTTGTGGAAGATACGGTGGCGAACGCTAAACTACGCTTATACACGGAGGGAGAGTAGCCTCTAAATAGGCGAGAACCAGAGAAGAATCTGTACATGCAAAAGTGGGTATAAACTGGAGAGAGAGTGTGTGTGTGATGATGAACATACTTACCTGCAATTTATACTACCGAAGCGACTTGCGTTTGCAGACTCTCGGAACTTGCAAACTCTGTTCGGTTCAGGTTATCCGAATCAGGTCATATATTATGTCATACATTCCCACGATCTACCACCCCTCACCAGTCGCAGAGCCTTGGGCAAGCCAAAAATGTCAAAAAGAAAGCAGGACGAAGAGGCAGATTCAGGGGACGACTCCTCCAACGTCGTACGTATCACTCGTCAGCCATTCGTCGTTAAACTGCCATCCCAGTAGAGTCTCATCGACGTTGATTTCGACTTTTTCGACCCTAATCCTAGCGTAGACTACCAAGCGATCAAACGCCTCCTCGTCCAGCTTTTTCACCGCGATGCAGACGCGTTCAGTCTACATGACCTGACAGAGCTCATACTCGCCCAGCCTCTCGGTACAACCGTAAAAACGGATGGAACGGAAAGCGATCCATACGCCATTCTGACCTTGATCAACATGCACGCACATCACGTTAGTTGATCGTAGTGCTCTTATCGCATATTCATGACGTCGCTCGCTCACAGGAACACCCCGCTATCAAAGCCCTCGCCGCCTACTTCCTCACCAAGTCCTCTCAGACAAACTCGGCAATGCACACGACACTCCAGTCTCTCTTCTCCCAGTCAGATTCACATGTCGGCCTCGTCATCTGTGAGCGTCTCGTCAACATGCCTGTACAGGTCATCCCACCCATGTACCGCATGCTCCTCGACGAAATACTCAATTCCATAAGCGCCGTACGTGTCTCCTACCATGTCCTCTTCTCTTGGGCTGAGACTCCCACGTTACAGGGAAAGCCTTACAAATTTTCGCATCTTCTCTTTGTCTCTCGGACGTATCATCTATCGGACAACGAAGAATCCGCTCTAGCCAATTCTGCACCTACGCGGCAGTCTACGGCTGCCAATGGCGGGTCTAAATCCAAAAAGCCCAAGAAAGCCAAGACGGCGGGTGCAGCGGGCATTGGAGAGGAATACGACCTCTTGACCAGACGACCGGACAACGGGATATACCCATTCCATCCGGAGGATCCGGTGATCATGCAGGCGGCAGAGTGTACGATGGATTACAAGTTTGACAAGGCATCAGGGGAGTCGAGGGAGAAGGATGCGTTTGGATTGGATACGAGGGGACGGCTTATGTTGGTGAAAGCGGGCAAAATGGAGGAGTTGGTGAAGAGGATGTTGGAGGTTTACAAGGTGGGATGAGCGGGTCACACTGCCAGGCTTTTCCTCGCCTGGGAACTCCTGTTTGCGGATGGAATTAGAAAAACTTTATCTTATCAGGTTGCTTACCAGTTCGACGAGGTGGCCCATGTGCCGTGACGAGTTTCGTGTCTCAAGGACTTCTCTCATGAGTTACAATTGAAAACCAGGGCTCTGACATGACCTCCTCGCGATCCATTCCATGACTTTGGCTTCGGAAATGAGCCAACCACTGCGTCTGTAGACCATGATATATCTGATTCTATTGGCACCAGTGTCAAAATGATGCTAGGAAAAAAGGTATCTCAGGAAGGTGGAGTGCAGGATCGTTATTATGCCATTTGTTTTTGACTCAAGGCACTGTGAGTGAATCACATATGCGAATCGAAATAGCTACCACTTCAGTGCCCTCACTGTATGTCACGCATCAGTTGGCTCAGGTATATGCTGCGCATTGATTTCTTCAATTTCTATGTTCTTTAATTGTCTTTCGGACCGATTGGGAGGTGTACTGTACCTGAATATCACCATTCAAAACAGCACACTAGTCTTCGCAAAGAGGCGCATGCACATTGATGTTACATGTTCATTGTTCAAAAAAAATCGAAACAGTCTACATTTCACATGACTGAACATAAAACACAGTCAATCATTAGTCGCGCGCTGCCATCAAACACAGACGTGACTGTCAACCTCAACCTCAACCTCAACCTCACCCCAACCCAACCCACGCCAAGTACTGTACTTACGTGTAAAAACAAGCAGACGAATCGGTAAAAGAAACCTTGGACATCAACGAAACTTATAAATCAATCAATAAAGCCTCTTTCCTCTCCTCCGTCTGGGCAACGCCAGTCGGTATCGACGGTCCATACATCTGTCCGACCTGCGGCAGCGTTGTAGGCACCGAAGGGAAGTGAGGCATTGTGGGCGCAGTCGAAGTCGGCGGAGCTGGGGGTGAAGCGATGAATGTCTGTTGTTGCTGATGCTGCTGCTGCTGTGGGGTAGGATACATGCGTTGTGGTTGCTGAGAATGATGACGATAGTGTTGTTGCGGAGTTTGCGCATTGGGCATAGCCTGCTGGTACGTCCGACCAGGTGGGAAAGATACCGTGTTGCTGCGTGTAAGGTGACCGCTCGCAGATGGAGGTGATGTGGCATATGAGGATGATACAGAGTTCGAGCGAGCTAATGATAAGGAAGGATGCTGTGGTTCAGTGAAGGGTGTGTTAAAGTCCTGATGAATTGCTCCAGGCGGTGGCGATTTAACTGCGTTTGCCATCGACGGTATTACCTGGGACTGGATGCTGAATGGACGGACGGCCTGATTGGGCGTAGGGGTAGGACCGGAATAATGTATTTGAGAAACCTCGGAATATTGTTGCAGTTGTGGGGGGCTTGATACGGCTTGTGGGGAACTGATGGGCACGTTTGGAGAATACTGGCCATCAGGTTGTGCATACTGGGCTTGTTGCTGAGGTGGGTACCATGTCGATTGTGGCGCGTCTAATTGTCAAGCGGGGTGGGACAATGAATAAGAAGTATGGGGTAGGCAAAGCAGCTGGGGCGCACCGGTAGGCACGTAGCCTGTCAAAGTTCCCTGAGCATTTCCCGTCCATTGAGGTTGGAGGTTGCTCGGTACACCATTGACGGAAGGCGCACGTGCATGATATGCGTTCGCAGGCTGGGCGGGTCGCCAACGCGGGTGTATTACCTGTTCAGTCAAGAGTTGATCATACAGCTTCACCGTTTGTGACAGTTTCTCGTGCATATCGGCAAGCATTTCTATGGAACATCATTAATCGGGTTATAACATGATAGAAGGAGATAATTAACTCACGTTCTTTGCGTCCAGCATCATCGAGACTTAGCGCCAACTTGGGCCGAAGACCATTGGCTTTATCATACAGTTCATTCATTCCTGGATACCGTGAAATATCTCGCCCGCCTTGTGCCTGCAACTGCTCGACTGTTTGGTTAAATGTTAAGATGACATCCGACTCCGATGTGTCAAGCTCGTAACGGGGCAGCTTTGGTAACGGAGGCTGTGCCGGCGGAGGTGTAGGAATAAAAGAATCGTGATCGTACGAATATGAACGCTCTTCAGCTTTGGGAGTTGGAGGGGCTATTGGTGCACTCGGTTTTGGAGCGTTTGCCTCTCGCAGACTGGCCTCTATAGCGGCTTTCAGATCTGGATCGTCCTCTTCTTCATTGGAATATGAGGGGCGCTCTACTATAGGTGGTTCAGAATATTGCCATTGGGACGGCGTAGGCTGCGCTGGAACATAGCCGGGGCGGCCATGGCTTCCGGATGCACCTGCTTCCTGGAGGGAGAGCTGAATCGCACGTTGTAGTTCTTCGTCCGCCAAGCCCTGTGCGCTGCGAGATCGCGAAGCATGTGAATGAGAATGTTTATGCGCTCGGTCACTGATTGTTTGTGAATGAAACGTGTTTAAAAGTGGATATGTGAGACGCACCTTTTTAGAGCTTTCTTTGTCAACTTTGAATAACAACCGTCACATACGCGAACCTCTTGTGTGATACCGAAATGAGGCAGAGGCATTGCCTTTGAAGAGCACTGCTGGTCGAACACTTGCCCACAATTCCGGCAATGATGCTTGCGGTTTGTAAAAGTGAATGCTGTTCGACACCGAAGACACACGTCTGAGTCTATCCATTCAGGGGCAGTTTGTGTGTCCACCATTGCAGAGTTGGCAACGGAGAGATCCTTTGGAGGGAATTTATAGTCTAAATACGCTTTGTGAGGCGTTGAGGGAAAAAAACACTTTGGAGTACACGCACCCTCTTTAAGCAGGTTCTTGTATACTTGACCAACGTAGCTCAGATTTTGCTTTCCTTCAAATGCAACGCTCCAGTTCTGGATCAATCTCAAAATTGTGTTCTTCACATCGTGATTGAGATGACGAATTTTGAGAATGGAGACGAAATTGTCCATGAATTCTCGAGAAGCTATTTCATTGAGGAAGAGATCACCACCGTTCTTCACGCAGGTATCAGTCAGCTGGAATGCATGTCAAAAAACTGGTCTGGATGTCGATGGGAACATATTTCACGAACGCTGAGTGCCAGTACTTGTACATTAGGATTCGAGTGATTTAGCCGGCGTTTGAGAGCCTTCATCGCATCCTTTGCAGAAACGGACTTGGACCGAATCTGATCACATATTTCGAGGTTTAATGCAATATCTTCGGCGCCGGAAGGCAGCAGTTCTGATGTTGCCTTGTCTGATAAAGACATTAAATGGCATGCCAGTGCCACTATTGCAGAAAACTTTACGCACCGACAGCATCATCGAGCTGCGAGGTTCCCCATAGCCATGATCCGATAATGGACATGTTTTGTTGGATGTCCTGTTAAAAAGTGAAGAAAAATCAGTTTGCAAGCTTTGCTAGCGTTAGGGCTGAAGCGACTGTGCACAGGCATGGGGAGTCATCAGCTGACTAAGCCGTCAATCTCTGTCACGGTCCGAGACATTCCCGTTACGAGCTCAACATTTCTCATTCGTCGCCGGCGCTACAACATCGCTCTATCACGGGAAGAAACGCTTACTGCAGCGCCGAGTAGCAGCGCAATTGCTCAACCTTCGCTTAGAGTAGACTTTGAATCATTCACCCATGATGACTATTGAAACTCCGATAGGCCAGCGCTCTCTGCTTAGCCTTCCAACTTTTGCCTGAATTCATGTAAACAACAGTTGTGAGGTCTTTTGTCGCCCAGGCTGTATTGTCCACGGTTGGGTAGAATAATTTGCAAGCCCTTCATCCGAATTTGAGTCAGCCCAAGGGCCAAGTGTGACACGGGGCTGTGACACGGCACCGACAATAGTTGCAGCGGAGTCGAAAACGGACCACATCGTTGGTTGTCCCTCAACCACCACGCAACTCGTCGCCATCGTTGTTTTCGGCGGCTCCATCGCATCCACCGCACCAAGTATCTTGGTCTATCTCGGCTAGACGGTTCAAGACGTTTGTTGGCAACGGTCAATCCAGCTTGGCCAGCTTTTTTCCCACTTTTAATTCAAGTTTTTCTTCATTCTCTGCTTCTCTTCGTCGTCATCCAAAAAACGTCATTCGAAGCCTCCAAAAGTACTGTGAACAACACTCAATCTCCTTCCAAGCCTAGACACGACATACAAAACCCTCTTCATCGCTTTCTTCTACATCTTTATATCCTTTTTTGACCTACTTTGTCTTCAACGTCTCAACCTCTATTGTCAGTCATATAGCCAGCATGCTCGGCCATCAATTTGCGTATTCTGCGGCTCCTATCCGCAAAGTGAAAGAGGTTCAATTCGGAATCCTTTCTCCAGAGGAGATTGTACGTCACATGAAAATTCCTCCTACTTGGATGACTTGACTGTTATCCTCACAGAAAGCGTACTCTGTCGCAAAAATTGAACATCCTGAGGTTATGGACGACGCCACCCATAAGCCGAAGACTGGAGGT
Organism: Amanita inopinata Kibby_2008; assembly: GCA_001691775.3. Taxonomy (NCBI): domain Eukaryota; kingdom Fungi; phylum Basidiomycota; class Agaricomycetes; order Agaricales; family Amanitaceae; genus Amanita; species Amanita inopinata. The sequence continues at coordinate 30,550 of JNHW02000061.1, read as the reverse complement.
CTGATGGATCCTCGGATGGGTACCATTGATAGGAACTTTAAATGCCAGACCTGTGGTGAGGGAATGTCGGAATGTCCAGGTCATTTCGGTCATATCGAGTTGGCTCGGCCCGTGTTTCACCCTGGTACGTCCTGTATTCAACTGCTATGCTAGAAGGCTCGTTCTTATTGCCCTCACCTTATTCAGGTTTCATAATCAAAGTGAAGAAGATTCTGGAGAGTATATGTGTAAATTGCGGAAAGCTGAAAGCCGATATCGTGAGTTATGATTCCCGCTTTCCTCAGCTCGTTTCGCACCCCACCACCCAAATTTTCTGGGGGCTCTCTCCAAGTCCCATGGAGAACCCCAAGCCCGCACCACGTTAGTCCCCTTGACAATCGAGGGCGTTCTTCCAGCACGGGTTGGGATACAACGCGCGTTTTCGGTCGCTTGACCGCCGCGTTAACTCCCAGTATTTAGCCTGTGTCTGGTTGGACACGAGGTTGCGTGGTGAAATGGGGCGCTGAACGAGGAGTGCGGAAAAAATTGCACTGCGCTGCCGTGAAAAGCGGCGTAGATGTCATGTTGGATCGGCTTTACGCCACTCGACTGTGACGCAGCCAGAGTTGTGCGTTTATAGGCCCTGCACTTGTTAATCAATCATTGTTTGGCCCCTATCATGTCTTTCTTGTTCGTTGGGATTTGGGTCTTTTAAGGTCGAGCGATGCTTGTAGACATAAGATTACTGACGTTTTCATCCACATATTTGCTAAAAATCTCGTCGACTGCTTGAAATTTGCTATCTTTGATTCGAATGTAAGATGGATCCCAATTTCGCGGACAAGATCCGTCATATTCGCGATCCCAAGGCGCGGATGGCTGTCGTTTGGAGTCACTGCAAGACAAAAATGCTCTGCGATCCTGATGAGCCACCCAAAGAAGAAGGCGCAGACGGAGAGAATGAAGATCCCAAGAAAGGCCACGGTGGCTGTGGTCACGTTCAGCCACAGATCCGGAAAGAAGGCTTGAAACTCTTCGTCCAGTATAAAAAGCCTAAGGATGACGATGAGGTTCGTATATGCGGAGCCGCGTGAGCCATAGTCCAGTAATCTCACACCTTGAGTGTTCAGGATGCCAAGTCGCTGCAACCAGATAAACGCCTGTTAACGCCGTCTGAAGTTTACACCACATTCAAAAAGATGTCAGATTCTGACCTTCACCTTCTTGGTCTTTCTGACGAGTACGCTCGCCCTGAATGGATGATTTTGACCGTCATGCCAGTTCCACCTCCTCCTGTGCGACCAAGTATTGCAGTGGACGGCGGTGCTATGCGCAGCGAGGATGATTTGACCTATAAGTTGGGCGACATCATTAAGGCATCCGCCAATGTGCGACGATGCGAGCAAGAGGGTGCACCGGCACACGTCATCAACGAGTTTGAGCAGTTGCTACAAGTATGTTGAGATCAGCATTTTGCAGATAACTCAACTGATCATATCTAGTTCCATGTCGCCACCTACATGGATAACGACATTGCTGGCATTCCTCAAGCTCTGCAAAAGTCAGGGCGTCCCGTGAAAGCCATCCGTGCGCGTCTGAAAGGGAAAGAAGGACGTCTACGTGGTAATCTGATGGGAAAGCGTGTTGACTTTTCGGCTCGTACAGTCATCACTGGTGACCCTAACCTGGAGCTGGATGAGGTTGGTGTTCCGAGAAGCATTGCAATGAATTTGACATACCCGGAGCGGGGTTAGTGTTGTCGCTCAATCAAATGCGAAGATTATCTAATGATTTATTAGTGACTCCGTACAATATTGCATATCTGCAAGAGTTGGTCCGCAATGGCCCAGCCGCATACCCAGGAGCAAGATATGTTGTACGAGATACTGGCGAACGCATTGACCTACGGTACAACAAGCGAGCCGATGCCCACTTACAGTATGGCTGGATAGTAGAACGTCACTTGAAAGATGGAGAGTATGTGTCTCAAGTTGTTGCTTGCGATCTCGTCTGACCATGCATTCATAGCTTCGTTCTATTCAATCGACAACCCAGTTTGCATAAAATGAGTATGATGAGTCATCGAGTGAAATTGATGCCATACTCAAGTATGTGTGATATCGAAACTGCATCAATGTCCGAACTAATATCGTTTTCGCAGCATTTCGCCTAAATCTTTCTGTGTAAGTTGATTGGAGCCCAGTGCCGTCAGAGGGCATATTGAACACTTTCTCCAGAACTCCTCCATACAATGCTGATTTCGATGGTGATGAAATGAATATGCAGTAAGTGTTGCTCTTTCGGAATTTCCAGAATATCACCTCATTCGCCGAAACAGCATACCCCAGAGCGAGGAAACAAGGGCGGAACTAAGTCAAATCGCTTGGGTGCCTCGCCAGGTAGACGCGACTCCCTAGTTCGGCGAAGCGCTTATTCACCTTTGCCAGATTATCTCACCACAAGCCAACAAACCCGTCATGGGTATTGTGCAAGACACGCTTTGTGGTATCCGGAAACTCACGCTGCGGGATACATTCTTGGATTGGAACCAAGTACAGAACATTCTCCTATGGGTTCCTGACTGGGATGGCACTGTACCAATACCAGCGATCCTCAAGCCCAAGCCACTTTGGACAGGCAAACAGATTCTCAGTTTGACAATACCGCGTGGTATTAACATTCACCGCTCTCCCAATCCAAAATCATCCAATCCAGTGTTTGATGACGGCATGCTAATAGAGAATGGAGAAATAGTGTTTGGGGTCGTTGAAAAGAAGACAGTTGGTGCTTCGCAGGGTGGTCTCGTCCATGTCGTTTTCCGTGAGAAGGGTCCTGAAGCGACGCGAATGCTGTTCACAGGTATACAGATGGTGGTGAATTACTGGCTCTTCCACAATGGTTTCAGTATCGGCATTGGTGATACCATTGCCGACCGAGGAACCATGTCCTACATTACGCAGACGATAGCTGAACGCAAGACAAACGTCGCGCAGATCATAGATGATGCAACTCATGATCGCTTGAAGGCCAAGCCGGGTATGACCATTCGTGAATCCTTCGAGAGTATGGTCGAGCGTGAACTCAACTTGGCCCGTGACAAATCGGGTAAATATGCCCAGGAGCACTTGAAGGAGGATAACAACGTCAAGCAGATGGTGGTTGCTGGATCGAAGGGTTCTTTTATTAACATCTCGCAAATGTCTGTCTGCGTCGGACAACAATCCGTGGAAGGTCGACGTATACCCTTTGGGTTCCGTCACCGCACGCTACCACATTTCACAAAGGACGACTTCAGTCCAGAGTCGAGAGGTTTCGTAGAGAATTCTTACCTTCGTGGTTTGACTCCGCAAGAGTTCTTCTTCCATGCGATGGCTGGACGTGAAGGTTTGATTGATACTGCCGTCAAGACCGCCGAAACTGGTTACATCCAGCGTCGTTTGGTCAAGGCACTTGAAGACGTCATGGTTTGCTATGATGGTACCGTGCGCAATTCCCTTGGCGATTTAATTCAGTTCGTGTACGGAGAAGACGGCATGGATGGTGCTTTCATTGAGAAGCAGACGATTGAAACATTTGGCCTCAATGACAAGGAGTTCGAACATAATTACCGCGTTGATGTCACCGACCCTGCTGGTGGTTTCCTGCCTGGCGTCCTGCAGGTTGGCATCGATGACAGCTCACTGGAGTTACAGGCAAAGCTTGATGAAGAGTACAACCAACTAGCAGAGGACCGCCGTATCCTTCGAGTATTTATCTTTCCTCGGTCGCCGACATCACTACCGCACTATCTTCCCGTCAACCTATTCCGCATTGTCCAAAATGCCGTGCAGATTTTCCATATTGACCGTCGGAAACCCAGCGATCTCGACCCCGCATATATAGTTAGCTCTGTACAAGAGCTTGGGAAGCGCCTCATTGTGGTTCGCGGAGATGACAATCTCAGCACAGAAGCACAACAAAATGCTACCCTCATGTTTAGGATGCACCTGCGAGCGACATTTGCTAGCCGTCGAGTCCTGGAGAAATTCCACTTAACAAGAGAAGCGTTCGATTGGGTGCTAGGCGAAGTGGAATCAAAGTTCAACCTGTCGTTGGTACATCCAGGGGAAATGTGTGGCACCCTTGCTGCGCAGTCCATCGGAGAACCGGCTACACAAATGACCTTGAACACGTTCCACTACGCTGGTGTTTCAAGTAAAAACGTCACCCTTGGTGTACCCCGTCTGAAGGAAATCATTAACGTTGCGACGAATATCAAGACACCCGCACTTACTGTATACCTTGAGTCTGAGATTGCTCGCTCATCCTCCCTGGCGAAGAATGTACAGCAAGAGCTCGCCTACACGTCGCTACGAACCGTTACCGCAGCGGTTGAAATTTGGTATGATCCTGACCCAACGTCAACCATCATTGAGGAGGATCAAGTCTTTGTCGAGTCATTCTTCGCTATTCCGGACGAGGAGATTGAATCCAAGTTACATCTCCAGTCACCATGGCTCCTCCGTCTTGAGCTTGACCGTGCAAAGATGATCGATCGCAAGCTGACAATGCATTACGTGGCGAGCCGCATCGCCGAGAGCTTCAAGACAGATCTTTTCGTGATTTGGAGTGAAGATAACTCCGAGAAGCTCATCATTCGTTGCCGTGTATTAGGAGGGGGTGATAAGGAAGATGATGGTATGGGCACGATTGAAGAAGATATATTCTTACGGCAGCTGGAGAACACAATGCTCAACTCCGTCAGCTTGCGTGGTGTGAAGGGCGTGAAACGTGTCTTCTTGACAGAGCAAGATAAGGTTGTGGTCGCGGACGATGGTAGTATAAGAACGGATTACGAGAAGGAGTGGGTGTTGGAGACCGATGGTATCAACCTCAAGACTGTGATGTGCATCGAGGGCGTGGACTTCACGCGGACATACTCGAACAGTTGCGTGGAAATCTTCAACGTTCTCGGTATTGAGGCTGCACGGGCAGCCATCATGAAAGAGTTGCGCAGTGTCATCGAGTTCGATGGCTCCTACGTTAATTACCGCCATCTCGCCCTGCTTTGCGATCTTATGACGCACCGTGGATCGTTAATGGCGATCACTCGTCATGGAATTAATCGTGCGGATACTGGCGCTCTCATGAGGTGTTCGTTCGAGGAGACTGTTGAAATTTTAATGGAAGCCGCTGCAGTTGGCGAAAAGGATGACTGCCATGGTATTGCCGAGAACGTTATGTTTGGGCAGATGGCACCAATGGGTACAGGTGCATTTGATGTTGCCCTTGATATCGATATGCTGAAGGACGCCATCGTTGATCATCGACTACCCGTTCAATCGATGTTGGCTGCTCAAATCGACGGAGGCATGACTCCTGGACAAGTTGCAATGACGCCTTACGATACCAACTCACCCGTGTGGCAGGATGGTTTGTTCAAAGGCGATCAAGCCTCTTTCTCACCGCTTGCGTCAAACGGTGGCGAGGATTCAGCAAGCTTCCACTACCTTAGTTATGGTCAAAGTCCACTGGGAGCGGGTGGCATGTCACCAGCGGGGCCAGGATACAGTCCCAGCTCTCCAAATGTGTATTCACCAACGTCGCCCACTTTTGTTCCAACGTCACCATTCGCGGGCGCGACATCGCCATTTGGTACATCGCCATATGCAACGTCACCGTTTTATGACCGTGGGCGTGGGCCGACATCTCCCACCTATTCGCCGACATCGCCTGTCCTCAACCTTACCTCGCCAGGATATTCTCCGACGAGCCCGCGGTATTCGCCCACATCTCCATCGTTTTCGCCCACATCGCCACGCTACAGTCCACAATCGCCTTCCTTTAGCCCTACCTCGCCCCGATACTCGCCAACAAGTCCATCATTCAGCCCTGCCTCTCCACGATGTGAGTCGAGTACTTTATTCACATTGAATTTTGCTGAACGACGATTTAAATACAGATTCTCCAAGCAAGTATCTTTCCCTGTTACACTTAATACGTGTACTGATTAAATCAATCTGTGCTTGTCTTTTCTTCATAGCATGTAAGTGCCCATACTTCAAGAAAAGATAGCAGGTTCTCATTTTTTACCTTTCAGCACCTCTGCAAATGTCACCGTCGTCACCAAAGTATTCGCCCACCTCACCGATGGCGTCGCCGGCGTCACCAAAATACTGTACGTTGATTACTTGACCTTTTACGCGTTACTCAGTGTCTTGTTTAGCTCCTACGTCCCCCACGTACTCCCCAGCCTGTAAGTAACTCACGGTTTTAATTCAAATGAATATACTAACAGATCCATGTTATGTAGCGCCTGCGTACTGTAAGCAACGTCTTGAATGTGATGTTTTCCTCCTACTAATCAAGTAACACATGCAGCACCCGCCTCTCCTGCGTATAGCCCAACGTCACCGCAATGGTCACCATCGAGCCCTGCCCAGAATGGGGTATCTCGCCACCATGCATACCAGTCGAACCCTTCTTGGGAATAAAGGTTCCCAGGTTATACTGTTGTTCATTTGTTATCTCGCGTCGTTTCCATGCATTATATCTAGCCGTCGGTTTAACATCATACATCCCATGTAGAATAAACATCACCTTACTATTGAGCTAGATGTGACATTTGGTTTATTATTGTGCTTAATTGCAACAAAACATGGTTGTCACTCAGAATCTAGCACCTATTCAAACCGTACTCGTTGAACATTCTGTTTATTGTCGTTTTCAAATACAACTAGTTTTTTCTACCCACAAACAGGTCAGTGAGATCTACCGCTCGTTAATTGTTCTAAGGACAATGGAGTTGGCTGGTCTGAAATAAATGCCAATGGCGGCGCGGGCGGCTTCAGGTGGCCCCTCTTTATCGGCACAGGCACTGTCAACGTCCGTAATCTTTTGACAGGGGGAGGGGTGACAATCGTGTGGCAAACAAACACTCGATTGGAAATCCTGGATACTGTACAATCTGTCCACTCAAAATAACAGTGCCAGATGTCAGTTTAGGCACAGGCATCTTTGGCCAAGGCATCCGCAGCCGAGTTATCTTCCCTGGCAACCTTCCAAAACTGGACCTCAACTCCATCCTCCGCAAGTTCCTCGATGAGAGCATCCAGCGTCTCGAAATCTTCAGCATTCATCACCTGTCTTGAGATAGCCGGGAGGGGTATATATGCGCGTGATGTTGTGCTTGTTCAATCAGTTTAATAAGATGAAGGCGGAGGAACGTACGGTTCTGGTCCAAAGAGCAGGTTGACCATGAATTGCGCAATGGCCATCTTTTATTAGTATAGCAGCTGTATTGCAAATAGAACATACCAATAGCCGCCTTCGATCGAGGCCATGTTCATTATCTTTCAAGGGAAAAACATGTACTTCTTAGCTTTCGTGCGTGTCAAGCTGAGGATGGTCTTCGATGATGGTTGTGAGTGACTGACACAAAGTGACCTCTGACCCTGACTCAAACCCTCATTGAATCACTCATATAGTAGATGTCATTCAATCGAGTCATGGACACGGTTTATCCAGTAAAGAAGCCACAGCCGCGTAAACGTCACTTTCTCCATACTTGCTCTCAACGCTCGACGGCCTCGATGGTAGAGGCTTATCCACCGACAAACCATCAGTTGTTGCTCCAGCTGAAAACTCTGGAGCCACCGAAGGAGCTTCATCGCGAACATGTAACCTCTGAGGCGCTGACAGTAAACTCGGAGGAAGGAGTGGACGAGGTCCACGTGCACATTGGGCTAGATCTGAAGCAACGATGGATGTCGGGATGGGACGGGGGGGAGGGAGACAGTAATCCTCGAGAATATCAGATGTTGTACAACTATTAGAAATTTCTGACCCCTTCTTCGACATACTGTGCTGATTCCCCGTATGCAGCAGAGAACCAAAAGCTCCGTTGTTTGAGCTTGACGAAAAGGAGAGTGGTGGGAGATGTGGAATTGAGAATGTGGAGTTACGTCGTGTGCCTCCATTTCTAGTAAGCCCGCTGAAAGATGAGTGGTCCCATCTAGCTAAAGACAAATTCCTGGACCGGCTGAGGGACGCTGGAGGCGAGGGAATACCACTGCGGTAACGGCCTGCGTTGCCAGACATAGAGTGACTGTATGCCCTTCCTGACGTAGAGTGATCCAAGGGGCTTCTATAGGGGAAAGCTTGCCTCGTAATCTCCCGTGGCTCGTATGTCACGGGATATTCTGGAAGGCCTGCCCGCCGCAGGCTGGATGAGCCGGATGCCCGATCCATCGACAATGAGACAGGCATGGGCATGAACAACGGAATTGGCTGTATCTGCATGGGCTGGGCCGCGGGTAAAGTGTTGAAAGTGTGCTTGACATTATCATTGTATCGCAAAGATGGAAGTGAAGATGACGAAGCGAGGGTATCTGAATGAAGCTTTTCCAGCAGCCTGACAGTCAGCCTGTCCTTCTCACGCTCCTTCTTCAGAGTACGATGGTGGCGGATAGCAAGACAACCAGCAATAAGCAGAGCAGCTGCAGCTGCAGACAGGGGTATAGCAAAGGCAGCTACAGGAGTGGGATGACGTGATGTCAGGAGATTGTTTGAATCAATGTATATCGGACCCCTTGGGATGCTCGGCATCGGTTTGGGGAGTGAAACAGTACCATTCGAGATTGAGCCTGAACTAGACGTCGCGTTTTGTGAAGTGAGTGGAACTTGCATTGGTTGAGGGTTCGCCAAGACTTGTCCAGCATTTGACGTATTCCTGCCCGCATCAACCGAGGTATTCATGGAAGCTTGATCAGTAGGAGTTACAGAAGCAGGATCTATGCTCTTGTGTTTCTGAGACTGAGATGGTTGAGGCATGGCTTCTACACCGGTCGAGGCCGTCTCGTTTTTCGGTCCCAATGCTGCTGTCATTGGTTTATATATCAGTGAAAGATAAATATCAGTAGGGCCAGCATACCGGAAACGGAGAACACGGGCGATTGTGCTAATGATCCAAAATCATCCCGCATGAGTAGGTAGAATGACCCTGGCAGCATTTCGGGAACACCTCTGTCATAGCATTAGTTGAGGGTGAAAACACAGCAAGACCAATAGTTACAATGACACTTGATATGAACCATCATCGGCTCGCTTTATCGCTGGCCATATTATGGTCCCACAATCGTCATCGTCATCACCATCATCGCGTGCAAATTTGTTCCAGAGTTCTAAAGGGTTATTCCTACTCGCCTCCAGAAAGATGTCGCGAGGCAAGGGTCCCGAATATTCACAGAGTCTGAAGGACGGAGATACGACTTCACTACGCGCTGTCCACTGAGCATCAACAGTGTCTCCGGTGTTATAGGCAGATCCGGATGCTGGCTGCTCCCACATGACATTTGACATGTTATCCGCGTCATTAGAATGGCTCCTTGCAAGTGAGGTAGACGCAAGGAAAAGTACGTTGGACAAGAGAGGCAAAAAGTAAGCTGTCGTTGCAAAACACATGAAGGGTCTGAAGCCCAGCTTCTATAAAATGGAAATGAAGCGCGTCCTGCGTGGAAGGGAGAAGGATGGGTTATCCATGTGCAAAAAGCCAAATTTAAGCCATGGTCGCGGCTGACAACGCCAAACACCGGAGTCAGAGGAAAGCAGGAGTGGAGGCTGTCGAATCGATTTCTACATTAGAGTTTACGCTGGGCTGCACGACGGAAACTAGAGGCCTTTGGCAGAATCGCGCCAGCATATTCCTAAGGAACAAAGTGATTAGTAAATCTAGACTGATGGCACCAATTACAACAAGGCCACTTTTTGCGGTCTCGCATTTCTACCAGCATTTGAATGACTTCATTCTGGTCTTCTATAACCAACTCTCCTCCAGGCAGATTGAGAGCAGTCTCTCGAGCTTGTGCCAAAGCGTTCTTGTAATCATTTGTCTGTTCTTTACTATCAGAATCTTTGTATAGCCCTGATCTATGGAAAAAACGGACAGCTTGCAGAAGCGCTTGCCTTGCTTCAGCTGTTACTACTCCATCCTCTCTCTGGGTGAGTTCTAGTACGGCGACAAGCTTGAGGAGGAGACCTTTATACAGTTCAGTTGGTAGCGCGTTCGATGTCATTGTCGAGGTGGGCGAGTTTTCGGTGCCACAACTGAGACTGAATTGCTTAGTAAGCTAATGGAAGCTTATGATTGGTTGTTGGCATGAGGCCAGGGAACGACGCCAACAGCGAGCTCAATAGATTTTTTAACTGCAATTTAACCTTGACGCTACGCTTGGATAAATTGTTCATCCAAACGGAACCTGGAGTCTAATGCCGACAACACACACGATTCCATTGCCTGCGCCTCCAACAGTGTATACTGTAACGCGAAACGGGGTTGACCGTACGTGATGAATATGTTGATATAATTATCGTCAATGGAGCCCTAATGAACAATCTCAGAACGCGTATATATCCTTGAGAAACGCGGAGAGGAAGTTTATGTTCATTACCAGAATACTGATAAACGAATGGACGAGTGGATCCCAGCGGCAAATCTCAGACCTACTCATGTCACTGATCCGAGTACGTCCAACGCGACACCGCAGGACGCAGTGGCTGCTGCTGGAATGAAACGCAAGCGTGGCCAAAAATCTACTTCACCCTTAGCCAGTGGAGAGGATATGGAAGACGTTCGTCCCACTGGCCTGGCACGAGAAGAGACCATAACCATCAGCGAGGAAGACTATGACCTTGAACAACATAAACAGATCACCGCTCAGCGCAACTTTGACAGGGTCCACTTTGGAGAATGGCAGATAAAGACCTGGTACGTGTCCAACCGTTCCTCCTGAGCCGGTTGCCGATATCTGAGAATATAGGTACTTCTCTCCATACCCATTGACAGAATCAGAGCTAGAGGATAGCGCTGCGTCGTCCTCATCACCGCTGCCATCATCCGCTTCCCCTGCATCCGGTTCACAACCTCCATTTCCAGGCGTGGCATCCACGTCGACGACCCAAAAGGGTAGCAGGCCTGGACCACACAAAGGTGCAGCGGGTAGTAGGATTCCAGGCATACCACGCTCTACTCCACGCTCACATGGACGCACCTCTGATCTGCTCGCTGGTGGCCTTGGGCGACAAAACATCGGTCCCGGGGGCGAACGTGCGACGCTATGGGTGTGCGACATGTGCTTCAAATACATGGCCGATGGCTTGACTTGGGAGATGCACAAGGTTGTGCAGTGCTGACCTGCTCAAAGATTCAAATGAAACTCATGTCTGTCGTTAGAGACAGTGCACGCTTAAACATCCCCCAGGGCGTAAAGTCTATCAACGCGGCGCACATACGATATGGGAAGTGGATGGAGCAAAGGAGAAGGTGTGTACGTTCGGTTTGGCTGCTGACTCTTGACATGCTTATTGTATAGCTGAACTCAATGGCTCTAGCTGTATTGCCAAAATCTGTCTCTTTTTGGAAAACTATTCATTGATGTGAAAACGTTGTTTTTTGATTGCGATAATTGTCAGCCATATTTCATCCCTCGTTATCGCTAACCAGCTCATCGCTGTCTGTCTCCGTATCGCGCATACAGTCTTGTTTTACATCCTGACCGATGCGACCTCGCAGGCAGATCATATGATTGGATTCTTCTCAAAGGTGGGCTCTCGTTTATATCTTTGCCAATTTTATATTGAGCCCCCCACAGGAGAAGTATTCATTTGATAACTACAACCTGGCTTGTATTATTACGCTTCCACCATATCAAAGACAAGGGTATGGGATGCTTATGATTGAATTCAGTAAGTTTTACACTCTGTATCTCGTTCGTTGATCCCGAACGTATCAAAGGTTACGAACTTTCCCGTCGGGCAGGTAAAGTCGGTACGCCAGAACGACCATTGTCCGACCTTGGCCTCCGGAGTTATCTAGCATATTGGGTATCAACGCTCGTTAGATTCTTCCGGTGAGTGTCCACGCAGTGGTTCCATTTCTCACTGACAGTGTGACATGATGCTACAAAGCCGCGTACTCTCCGCCTTGCCGCTCGATGGACCAAATCAGACAGTGACGACGCGGGGAAACTTCCCTGACATTTTAAATGGACATAGATCACCATCATCCATGTCTTCCTCAGGGCAAGAGGATGCCGATTCTTCGATAAGCGCGAGTGCAAAGAAGAAAAAGCGCGCAAAAGGCTGGGACGGTGAAAACAACGCCCACGATGAAAATGGATATGGGAGCCGACATGTTCTCCCAGATGGTATGTTCCTGCGTATCATCGCTGCAACCTCGAGACGGAAAGTCTGACGTTCTTCCATTCAGACCCCCAGTTCTCCAGTATGCGTACATTCACGACGACCCTTCGAGAGGATGGAAGTGCAGAGACACATGTCAGCGTGCGATGCACCCTCTCCGATATCGCGAGAGCCACGAATCTGAGAGTGGAAGACGCGGCGTTCGCATTGAATGAGTGTGGGCTGCTTGTCAAGCGGATCAAGGCGCGGGAGATTGAGCAAGAGAAAGAGGAGAGAGAGCGTCTGAGGGAGCGTAGGTTGTCCTTGGCAACGGCTGCTACTAGCGGTACTGGACCCAGGAGTCGCGGTGGAGTGGCAAGTGTGGGAGTGAGTGATATGATTGTACTGACAAGACAGATGGTGGAAGAGGTCGCTAGAGAGAGGAACGTTAAGAAGCCTTGTATGGATATGGCATTTGTTCTGTTGTAGCAGTTTTGTTATACTATATAGTGGTAAATTCTGCGCTCTATAAAGTGCACACAATGGTATACCCGTTATCAAGAAGTCTCCCAGCTTATTGTAGGCTTGTTGTATAACCTCTATGAAATGATTGAAATTGTTTCAGTAACGTCCCCTTCGTCCTCTCCTCCCAGTTCCGCAGCTGAGGGCCATGAGCGCCAACATACAAAATCATTCGCCAAGTGTCCATGCTCGACGTGTAATTTCGTCAAGTGTAGAGGTCCAAGGGGTGGTGATGTATATATCCTACGAAGGATATCTTCTATCGAAGTAGATGTGACAAGAAGGAGTCTGCCTTCCGTTGGGTGAAGCAAGAGGGAGAGTGTGCGTGACAGCTTCGCGTTCGTAGTCTGAATATGAATACCGATATTATTTGATAAACAGAACATGAAGGCGCAAACCGCACGACTCGCCTTATTAAGGTACGGTGGATCGACTATTGCAAGGTGGACGGAGCGAAGCAGCGATTGTGGTACTTCGTCGGGTTCGTTGAGATCATATGGAATGTACTGTCCTGGGGCAAGCGCCGCGAAGCGCTGGTCATACTCAAGCAAGCGGATTTGTATGACCTTCTCATCAAGAGTTGAGCAGAGGTTGGAGAAAGCCACGAATGCCGTAGGAGAGCACAGAAATGCGATTGTAAATGGCTGACCTAGCTTTTCTATGCTTGCATCATCCGATGGGCATAGCGAGCGGATCACACACGCCAGTTTGTTGGCAAACTTTGGTGTATACCTAAACATCAATCATTAGCAAATGCCTGTGGATTAGGTGGGTCTGGCTTGCCAATAGTCCTGGCGCCAACGAAATATTTGTACGTTTTTTGAAAGAAAATTCGGGACGCCCTCCACGTCATGGCCTTGGACTTAGCCTTTTACTTTGACGAGGCGGAAGAGGGTCGAAAACAAACTCGTTTTTGTTTTGTACTTACCAGAATTGACTGAGCTTCCAGTCTTCACCGAAGGCGAGCAGATAATCGTTTACGTTCAATATTCCTTTTTCAAAATTGGATTCCTGGCCCTCGACAATGGCTCCTTCAGGGGGACCCGTCTTTGTGTTTTCTATCTTGCCGTCCAGTGCAAGCCCTGCAATATAAGCTGCGGAGCACTCTGTGGCTAATTCATTATAACGGAATTCCTCATCAGCCTTTGCGGGGAGGAACGCATCTAGAATAGCTAGTGTGCTATCATCCAATTGTGGAGGCGAGCTGGAGAGCGTCGACAGTGATGAGAGGGGAGAGTCCGGGTGGTCAGCCATAAGTTAGAAACGATTTTGAAAATCGCAACATTTTTTGAATGTTTTTTGTTTCCTCCATCGGGATCTTATCTATGAGCAGTTTCCTATCTAATCTTATCAGCAGCTACCATGTCTTCAAAACGTCCACGACGCATCGTCGTCTTGATTTCTGGCTCTGGTGATTTCTCAGTCGACTGATAGCAAAAGGCTAGATGGCTGAGTGCAGGTTTTAGGCACAAATTTACAGGCACTGATAGATGCCGATATCCCGGACTCGGAGATCGTCCTCGTATTTTCCAACAGGAAAAATGCATATGGACTTGCGCGTGCTGCGAACGCAACGCCACCTATACCCACGGCATATCTTGCCCTCCAGCCTTATCTCAAGAAAAATCCAGACAAGACGCGCGCAGATTACGACGCAGAGGTAGCAAGAATTGTACTTGCTGCAAAACCAGATATTGTCATCCTTGCTGGTTGGATGCACATCTTAGGAGAAAGCTTTTTGGAATTGCTTGACGGACGCAAATCGCTCGACGACGCCGAAACGCAAGTGGTTCCAATACCGGTGATCAATCTACACCCAGCGTTGCCAGGAGCATTTGACGGAGCAAATGCGATTGAGCGTGCTTATGATGCGTTCCAACGCGGAGAAATTGACAAGTCTGGCACTATGGTTCACCGCGTAGTGAAAGATGTAGATCGCGGAGAGCCGATTGTTGTGAGGGAGGTGCCAATTGAGAAGGGAGAGTCTATAGAGAGCTTTGAAGAGAGGTTGCATCGTGTTGAGCATGAGATTATAGTTGAAGCTACGAGAAGGGTGTTGGATGAGGTGAAACCAAGTAGTTCCGTATAAAAGGTATGTCGCCGCATCCTTGGGGCTGTCCCAAACTAAATCCTCGCAAGCAGTATCTTTTTTTGTAAACGAACAACGTTAACCTGCAGGATGCGAACTGTTTTCTGTCCTGTCATGCTCAGCCAACGCCAAACACAAGCAAAGGTCTGACGGAATCCCCGCCAGGTCGTTCATTTCCTCTTTGCGCTACCTTCACCATCTCGACGCTCGTCGTCTCATTATTTCACTGGACAGGCTAAAACTCACTTTGCATCCTAGATTTTGCCGCATATATCCACTGATTTCTGCAAGAGAGGGTGTATCTTGGGGCGATGGCGAGCAGACCGTCCATATCCACGTCCTCACTCGGCGATTTCCAACACGTACTGATTCTTCTACCTTTCTGTTCATAATCTCTTTCTAAGATGGCTTCAGCGTCCGCGTTCATCATATTCATCCCTCTCATTGACTTCGTGGCCAGTTCCTCCCTCACAGCGATCTGAGTCTACAGTACATCACGCGACACCCATAGTTGACCTCCCTTTGGAAATGGATACCATGCCCTTCTCCGTATGAAGTCACTCTCATCGTTTCTCCATACTGTTCTATCTCATCTTGATTGCGTACAGAAATTATTTGGGGATGATCTCTTGAATGACGCCGTTGCTGCTGTCGATAATGCGCCAGAACGTGTGCTGTCTCCCAAAAGGAGTATCATTTCCGACTTGAGCATCAAGGTTGGCACTGTGGCTCGCGGCTGGACTGTCAAAAATTTACGGTTCTCAAATAATTTAGACGTATGTTCTTGAAGATAGCGTCATTAGCCAAGCTGTTGAAGGGCAAAATCCTCCGAATGACCTCAAGGACCGCTGGATTCATGGTACAAGCGACTGCAGAAAGGAAAGCGGTTTACACCACTTCTAGAATCAGACTTATTCAAGGCTTCTCAACCAGAGCAAGTTGACTACCATTGTAGAGACAGACGACCAATTAGACAAAACTTCGGTCGTGTCATACACAGATACGCTGTCGTTCAGCGCGGGTACGTGTTACAATTTTATCAACATTCGCAGTTCGTCTTCTCAGCGCTGCGAGCTTAGGCCAAGATCATCCATTCAAGGTAGCTTTGGATAGCTGTTTGTTAACATCGATCGTGCGCAACGGAACTCCAGAATCAGAAACTACACTCCTATATGCGGCACAATTGGTTTTATTTCAGCTTCCTCATGATTAATCACAGCCCTAATATCGTCCTCAGGTTGCCAGTATCAGCAGTCTGCATGCCACCAGCATTGTTCATGGCTTGATTAGTCCAGAAACCGTGGCAATAAAAGACAGTAAATATCTCGTTCTATGTGACTGTGAACGCCGTACACAAGGCATGACACCCTGTCTAAGCAACACTCCTCGATTACGCGATCATGAACATCAATGGATGTACATCTATAGCGCGCCAGAAGTGATACTCGGTTGGACACAGAGCTATGCCGTTGATTCCTGGGGTTTTGGTGTGGTGCTTTATTATATGCTTATCGGATTTGTGAGTTTCATGAGTATCGTGTCCGTGGCCGACTGTTGACTCGCAAACAAGCATCCATTTGGAGACAGGGATGGGCAGGAAGATAGGATTGTCTGCGCGAAATCACATAGTCTGAGGTATCTTCATCTGCTCGATCGAGACGTCCGCGATCTCGTTTCCAGATGTTTGGAACGCAACCCTGCTCATCGCCCGACAATGAAAGAGATTCAAGCACACGCATACTTTAGCGAGATGTAAGTGCCTCGGATATTCTATGGTCAAACGCCAGAAAGGCTAACTTCAGCAGTGACTGGAATAGAATGATAACGAGATATGTCAGAGGTATGTCCCTCGTTTCAAAAGTCATTTCTCTAGGTGAAATTGTCGCACTGGCCATAGTGCCACATAATGAAAAGCAGCGTCGAATGGATACTTCCTGCCTTCCATTACGGGACTGTGTTGAGGTCCCGAGCAAAACATTTGCAGATATAGGATTGGCTGTCGGTGATTTTGGTCTCAATCTCGACATACCTGACAAAATGGACTGCCCCGAGTTGCCTGTTGAGACATTAGACACAACTACGAATGAGCACGCCTCCACTCCGAGAGACACTGCCAAAAGCGAATGGTTTTCATCGGCTGTTGATGTTGTTATTCAAATCCCTAATAATATCCCTATTGAGCAGCCGCACGCCGAGATCTCAATACTCGAGAACGGAAAATATGCAATCAAGAAAGAAGATGAGCTAGTCGATGCCACTCAAGTTGATGACAAGGATAGACGAATGCAACTGTTCTGGGAAATGCTCGATTTAGAGCAACACGCGTCAGCCCCGTCTGTTCCCGTCAAGGAGCTGTCAAATGCCTTATCCTACTTCACTTCTCGCCCAAGAAGGTTACGTAGGCCTCGTTCATCCATAGTGACAGGGTTTCCGTCGGCACCCCAGTTGGCTTTGTGGCGGTCAAGCATAGATGTTTCAACGACACGATTGAACGACAAGTATAAACTAGGTCGGCGAGTGTATCCGAAGCCGAGCAAGCCAGTGATACCTACAATACAGGAACAGCCGGATAAAGAAATTAATCTCGCTTTCCCTCCTGGGATTGAACGAATAGGCAACGGGATCGGGTATACATATACATACGCTTTACCGGCTGCAAGTCGATCCAAGTCGTCTATCTGTAGTTCAGTGCCGCGCTCTTGTCATGGAATGTTTCATGGTGGCTCTTCCAAGTTCTCACTAGGTCTTGGACTCGGAATCGGTTCAGGGCAAGCTGGCTTGCGAAAAGTGAAAACAAAGTCTACGGCCAATTTATCATTTGGGAAAACAAGAGATGAAAGCAACCTGACAGATTCTCCAATCTGGACTTTGTCGCCTGTGTCGCTTGAATGTGATGGAACGAGTCATGGAGCTGCGTCGACTATCATCGGTAGTTCCTGTCATCCGAAACCGAGCAAGACGGTTCATTCTGAGTTTTTGAATTCACCTAATCAAGAGTCGGAGGGAGGGGATACAGATGACTCTGGGCCACCGACGCCAGATACCATTGCGTTCCAAAATGTTCAACAGGGAAGCCATGAGGATTCCAGTACAAAGGAGGGTCGAGACATGGTTACGTCTCCGACGAATCACGTGTATCAACCTGTAGATGTCTCTGGCACGCCGACGCTTCGCTTGGTTTCACCCAGCACGACTCGGGTCAACGAGTTGGTTTGAGCCGTTTGAACAAATTGTGTGTGTAGCATTTATTTTTATCTCTAGTTTTCGATGTTTTCCTCGATTTTGTCAATTAATACAGATATTTGTGTGACATCACCGTGACGATACGCCATCGATTCAAGAATTATCTGACATCGGATTTGCACTTGTCTCTCATTCACAAAATGGCTCACACTCTCCCGCCTCTGCCCTATGCTTACAATGCTCTCGAGCCTCACATCTCGGGGCAGATCATGACTCTCCATCATACTAAACACCACCAGACCTATGTCAATGCACTCAACGCTGCCGAGGCTGCGTACGCCAAGGCTTCCACTCCCAAGGAGCGTATTGCTCTCCAGGCTGCTCTCAAGTTCAATGGTGGTGGTACGTTCACTATAGATACCTAGTAGAAGCAGAAACCGTGCCGATCTTGGCTGGTACGAATATTTCAGGACACATTAACCACTCCCTTTTCTGGAAGAACATGGCCCCCTCCAGCAACGAGGGCAAGGGTGTCGGTGGCGTCTTGAAGGATGGCTCCCTCAAGGATGCCATCATTCGTGATTTTGGTAGCCTCGAGAACATGATAAAAGAGTTCAACACTTCCACTGCCGCTATTCAGGGCTCTGGATGGGGCTGGCTCGTAAGTTTCTTCCGTTGCACGTGGCACGCGTCGGGATCAAAGTTGATCATGATCACGATTGCTTGCGATATTTGATTTTAGGGTCTCAATCCGACCAACAAGCGCTTGGAGATTGTGACCACCGCCAACCAGGATCCGCTCTTGACTCATGTTCCTATCCTTGGTGTCGACATGTGGGAGCATGCCTTCTACCTCCAATACCTCAATGTCAAGGTTGACGTACGTGTTACGTTGGATATTATTCTCCTTTTCATGGTGCTGATGAATAACGCATGTGACAGTACTTGAAGGCCATCTGGAACGTCATCAACTTTGAGGAGGCTGAACAGCGCTTCAGAGAGGGTGTGAGTGGCTCAAAGCTCTGAAGGAAGTGGAGATGACATGCCGCGCGTGAATTGTGGAATGGATTATGTACTGTGACGTTTTTTGGACTTGCGCGCGCGCGCGTAGAACATTGTGAAAAGATGATTGTATGAAGAAGTTATAAAATATGGGTATTTACTTGTTTGTGTACGACTTGGTGTCTGTGATTCTGGCACTCCGTTCATGACCATCATGGTGAAGAGTGATTCAAATAACTTCTGGCAGCTTTTCGAGATTAGAGAGAATAGAAAGTGCTGACTGCCCATATGCTAGTTGAAATGGTTCTCAAATATGCGCGCAGCTGCAACTGTCTTGCAATGAAGCATCACTGCCACCACGGTACAAGTGAGACTGATCGAGTTGCGATATGATATTACAAATTTTGGGTACACCTTGTCTTAGGCGCAAGCAGACCTTTGTCGGAGGCAGGACCGTTTCATGCATCCCGCCTCCGTCGCTTTTGTCTGATAAGGGAAAAAATCAGTTCACTCAGATTCATGATAAAATGAGCGCTTGCTAACCACTGTGTCCCTCCTTCCGGCGCGACCTGCTTATGCACAAGGTTTGTGTGGTAATCCAGGTGAGGATGGGAGGAAAATATGTTACCCTTGGTGCGCTATCTGCGTTGCTCATTATGCGTTCTGGCGCTCAGAGACTCCGTGATAGGTGAGGCGGCCAACTTTATACCCAAACTGAGGGAGCTTGCTGATTTTACGTCCCTATGCATAAAGGAAAGCTCATTCACGCCTACTGCATTCGCCATTCGAGTTGGCTGCCTGGATATTGGGTGGAAGTAAGTCGTCTCGTGAATGAAAAAGAGATGCTCAAGGACGTGGACGCTGATGCATCACCCATCCAGTTCTCACCTTTGTGATATTGGTAACGATCGTGCGTTATATCCTCTCGACGAATCGACGCCGTCGTGGCGTCTCAGTCCAACCGCCAATTATCCCACCGGACTACGAGACTCAAATCACCTATGCACAATTGGAAATCGCGTGCTGGCAGGCAGAGCTTGAAGCCCAACAAGAGTTGTGCCCGCCGCCGTATTCGCAGCATCCACAGCTGCCTTTATGGTCTGAGCGCGCAGAAACGATGCCCCCAACGCTGGATGCACGGCGATCTGAAGGGGGTGAGGGAGGTGATAACCACGTCTCTGGATCTGGTGCTGGTGCTGGCACTGATGCTGGCGGCAGCGTGGGGCGGGATGCGAGGGCTGAGACGAATGTCCATGATGAAACTAGGAGGTGCTCCACGAGCGGGGGTAGTCATCCTATTCCTGACGTGCACAGACGGGCTGGTACATCTTGCTCGACACCGCCTGGGCTGGTAATGTATCCGCAAAAAGAGTCTGTCTCCAGCATTTCGAGGATTCAGTATCCACCGCCGTCATACTCACCTTGACAGCTTTATAAATTTCATTTCTTAATTTGACACTTGGAATTCTGGGAATATCTGTAGATTGAACAAGGACTCATTGATGACCAGAGCTGATATAGCTATTATTGTGGGTGAAAACAAGGCCAAGAGTAATGTCTCCCTTGTTTGTTACACCAACATCCCGGAAATGAGTATTCAGAGTCAGTGCCAGTCGGTGAGAATCAACACATTTGATCTCTGTCAGTTTCAACATATACATAACTCGCAAAGTGAGTGCGGTAACTGTAGTTTGTTCATGCCAAACGTTGAATATGCAGCATGTCCTGGCATAATATTTCCTGCAATGCATAAGATATAGCGCATCCTTTATCTTTCATGCGTATGGGAGATTGTGGCATGTAATGAGTGAGATAGGGCAACATCGGAGCGTCAGAAACGCATGCACACACAAAGGCAAGCAGAGGAAAGGAGGTGGTGGACTGGGACTCGAGAGTATATCATACAAAATTCCATCTACTCCTTTACAGTGGCCTCGTGTTCAATAGCAAGAATTTCTTGGCGCTTCTCCAAAACACGTGCAGCGCGGCGCTCGCGAGCAGCCTGGAGCGAGGCATATTAGAGTATATGCGCCTACTCGGACAAAGTGACGTACCTTGTTCTTGACACGGCGAGCCTCCATCTGGTCAGAGAGGATCTTAGTGCGGGTCTTCTCGGCCTTGGCTTTGTGAATGTACTCCATGAGTACACGCTTGTTCTTGAAGACGTTACCCTTGGATTTTTGGTAGAGTGAGTGGTACCTTTACAAAAGCAACGTAAGATTTCAGTCCGCCTTCCCCAAGAGTGGTTTGAACAACATACAAATGCTTGTCAATCTTTCCTGCCTCCCTGTACTTCCTCAAGAGTCTCCTGAGAACTCTCTGTCTCCTCATCCACATCACTTTGGTGGGCATACGAGCCTCTGAGGTACCTTTCCTCTTACCAGGGCCAGTGTGTCTCCCCTTGCGCTTGGCAGCAAGGAGTTCGCGCGTGCGTGCACGAGAGTGAATGGTGGTGGGTTTAATGATAATGCGGCCATCTTTGATCAGCCTCTTAACATGCGTGCGTGAGTTGGCGTTGCCAATTTCGGCCTGCTCAGCGGGATCCAGCCAGATTTTTCGCTTTCCAACACTTGCGACGCTTGCGGCGAGGCGCTTTTGTGACCGCAGATTGACTACAAGGGATCGAGCGCAAGATTCGCCATCGTCATCAGCATTTCTGGTTGTAATTTTTTGTACATATGGGACATACCCATCGTTCTTGAGGCTTGCCGGTCTAGATGAAAGATTCATGAGCTCGTTGTGTAACACAGCAGCGGAGGTGAAACTAACCTTGGTCTTGAAGTAAACGTCGATGGAGTCTCTTTGGGCCCACCCACTCCTGGGCGGTTTCAGATTGTTACGTAATACAAGCCACAGCTTCCAAACTGTATAGGTGCTCGGCCGGCAGCGGCCGTGACTCGGGATATGGTCAGAGAATGAAACGTCATTCAACCTTTATGGAACGTGTGGATGTAACTAAAACTCTTTGGCAATTGGCGCAATTAGCTCTAACGTGAAGCTCAAAGTAAAGCTCACGTCAACTCCACAAGTGCCTTGGCTCTTGGAACGCTATCAATGCTTATTGCCTCAGTAGCCCAGTAACAAGTACGTTCGTGGTATCATTACAGCATCGTCAATGATTACGCAAGTGCAAAAGTGGAAAGTGTCAAAGGCTGGTTCACAACCTTGAGTTGACAAGTATCTATGCTCTAAAAGTAATGTTGGCCAATCGTCTCTTTCATTTCCGGCGAGTACCCCAATTTAATCAAAGGGTCACAGAGTTGAACTCTAAGACTGACATGCGGGACCGCCAACTTTATTGGTGGCTTGCAAAGTTGGGAATTTCAAAAAACGTAGCAAAATTTCTGAATGGGCGAGATACTGGCATTGGAACCGGTTTGGCTATCCCTGACAGCGCAGCTGGTGGCATTGAGAAGACGTCCTTTGTTTACGCTGCGCATCCGAGTTAGGCCGAATTGTCGCAGCTCCCAGCTACATAATGCTATCTTTGTTCGGCTTTTCATTCCCTCGGTTCCCGAAATTGAGCGGACAATTCATCGGCGTAAAAAGGTTTCTCGAATCGCTTGACCCTTGCAACAGGGGAAAGGTTCCATTTCATTTCAAACTTGTGTTCTGCACCAAGTGAAGCAAGGTTCTCGCCAGCCCTTGGCGTAATTAAACGGTGCATGAAGACTTGCGGGATTTGCGCCGATCTCCACGTTGTGGGCTGCAGTGCGGCGGTGACTTGCTGGCAGATTCGTTACGATGTGGACGTGGTGTGGGGAGAACGATGCAGGGTGATGGTTCGATATGCGAGCAGCTGATTCGGAACATGTGAATGCAATTCCCCCGTCTCGCTGGCAATAGATGCATGACGGAAGCCCATCGGACGTCTCTGGTTCGAGATGGTAAGGGGGCTCCTATGTTGCAGGTCTATTTTTGTGCAAAGGCCTTGTGGCGTGCCGATGTGCAAGGAGGGCGACAGAGGTGAGTGGAAGATTACCTTGTTGGAGGCTTCCTTTGAGCAGTCTGATGGAGGTGCATCCCTGGTAAGTGAGCGGGAATTTCGCGATTTGGAGACCACGAGGTTGGTCGAGTGATGTTGATAAGAGTGGTGCTTTGGTTGAAAGCAAGTACGGTTGGTTCGGGTAGAAAGGACGGGAGGAAATGACGACAGTCAACGGGTCAGAAGACTGGCGAAGTAGCATGGCCCAAGATGGCATCCTTGACCCGCAAACACGGACAGTCAGTACTCAGTGAGAACGGCTGATGGCCGGCTATCAACGCTCGCTTCAGGTTTCCCTGTTCATTTCCCCTAGACTTCTGCAAGGAACGAGATCTACGCTTATCTTGAACATGGTCGCAGAGAACTTGAATTCAAAAAAAGAAGAAAAAAAACAAATTTATAATAAGAAATGGAACGAAATGTGGAATTCCAGCTCAGACCCAAAAGTGAGACTGCACGTGCTACCGCCCGCGCTGACTACGAAAAACTCAAAGGCGCCGTTTCTTTTTTTTTTTATCCTTTCTTTCTTTCTCTCCACCATCACCATCACCATCTCTCTCGTCTTTTCCACCAAACATTCAATTGTTTCTTTTTTTAAAACATCGGCTCGTCACCGCAGGCGACAGCGAGGCGGGGGTTATCATACCCAGTCCATCGCTCGCATCCGTCTCTGCTCTCTCTGCCCGCTCCTTCTTATCTCTCGGAAATTCTCCTTAACCGGCTGCCAAACCAAATCTACGGAACGTGTACACCATGATCATATCCCTATAGACTCCGGTTCTTCCACACTCTGACAGTATCATACCCATCGTCCCTTTTACTGCCAAAAACGTTTCGTCTTAATCTGCCTCAATTACCAATCATCTCTTGTCCTCTTAAAGCCCAGACTGTATCTCCGGAACCTCTTTTAAGGCCACATTCGTCAGCACCCTAATCTGGATCACAATCGCTCATCTGCCACATCTTCCTCTTTCAAGCTTAAACCACCACCTTCTCAACTCACAAGCTCTATGGCCTCGCTTGGCACTTCCGAAGGCACCCTCCAGGTCGATGGTGAAGGCCCAGATGGATCAGACAAACCTCCACCACATATATCTTCAAAGCTCAATGAAGCAGCCCCTGCTAGCTCTCCTGACACGAGTGCTGCCAGTACGACTCCTCAGACCTTAACAGGTCCCACAACCACCGGTACCGATCGCTCAAAAACGCTTACGCCAGGAGCTCTAACAGTAACTCCTTCCTCTGAGACGATGAACGGATCGAGTGCTGCCGCCCAAGGCCAAACTGCCTACCCGCTGCCTCCTCCAGATGCTGGTACATACGAGCATAAGCAACCGGGCCACACCCGCAAAACTCTTGAGAAGCTCGTAGCGGCAGAACACCAATCTGAAGTTGTCGAAAACAAACAGATCAATCAAAGCAGCGCTCAGTCTCCTTATCGGAATAGAGCGCAGCGTTCCATGTCTTCCGCATCGAGGAACTCTGACCTTACTGGTGTTAATGGTGGCACGTCCTCATCGCCTTCATCCCCCACTGACAGCGACTGGGGCACAAGTGCTCCTCCCAGTAGATCACCAAGTCGACCTACCAGCCGTGCCCCTAGCGTGTCTGCCGGAGTGTCCGGCAACAAGGTTACTTCTCCCCCTGTCGACTCCAAGAAGGTGAAAAGCGGAAAAAACAAGGACGAGGCACCCCAGACGCCATCCGGTAAAAACGGAAAGACTCCGTCAGTCCATTCGGATCACAAGTTCCATCTCAAGGATCTACTTTCAGGCACGCCAAAACTGGCTCGCAAGATTTCTCATCGGTCTACGTCATCACGAAAATCTGATTCAGAAGCAGAGGGTGGTGCCAGCGTTTCCGGTAAAGCACGGAGCACGAATGGTGAGAGCACGACTAGCTTGTCAAAGAAATATGGTGTGTGTCAAAAGCTGGCAATTGGAAAGGGGGCTACAAGCGTTGTGAGGCTGGCACATAAATGGGACCGCAGTGAAGAGAAACTGTATGCTATCAAAGTGAGTGTTGTCCGTATCGTTATTCAAGACTCAGGCCGATGTCCGTTACGTTAGGAGTTCCGCAAGCGCCGCAAGAATGAGACTGAGAAAGAATACGTGAAAAAACTCACAGCTGAATTTTGCATCTCATCTGCTCTCCATCACCCCAATATCGTGGAAACTGTTGATCTGGTCCAAGATGAAAGCCAGCATTGGTGTGAGGTGATGGAATTCTGCCCTGGTGGTGATCTCTACGCTGCCATCAAGAAAGGGTGAGTAGCGCTGCTATCGGTGGCATTCTCGTCACGTATATTTGGTTCTGACACAGAAACAGGGGAATGAGTCCCAGCGAAGTTGAATGCTGCTTCAAACAGATACTCTATGGTGTGCAATACCTTCATAGTCAGGGTGTTGCACATCGCGACATCAAGCCGGAAAATTTGTTCTTTGATGCCAAGGGGCATCTTAAGGTCCGCTAGCATTAATGATAAATGAAATCATGCCTGACATTGGGTTCAAGATTGGTGACTACGGTGCATCAACAGTGTACCGCCTTCCCTGGGAGAATACAGTGCACATGTCTAGTGGATTATGCGGAAGCGAACCATACATTGCACCAGAGCAGTTCTTGGGTAAACGTAAGACGGGCTCGCTCACTTTTTTGAAACGCAATCAAGGAGAGCTAACAACTTGCCCTGACATATTTAACTTCATGCGCTGGTGGAATGGTTCAGCATATGATGCGCGCCTCGTCGACATTTGGGCCTGCGGCATCGTTTATTACTGTTTACATTTCCAGGAGCTCCCATGGCGTGCAGCTCAGCCTGTGTCGGATACCTTGTATGCGGCATACGCACAAGCTTGCTCGAACCCTCTTCCGGCCATCTCTTCATGTCCAACGACGATCAACAACCTTAGTCCACGCGTGTGTCGAAGCTTGATTAGGCGAATGTTGGAACCTGATCCGCGCCAACGCTGCACGATTGAGGAAGCGGCGAAGCACTCATGGATACGTGAGATTGAAGTGTGCTACGAGGTGGATCACCCGAGACATGTTCATGTGAGTGCGAGGGCCATGGCGAATGCGAACGCCTCACACTTGGGTATAGTAATGTGAGGTGAGGTGAGCTTGCCCTTTGTATGATTGGGACGAAACATCTGTGAGTGTACACCATTAGTCTTGTCAACTGCCGACTGTTTTAATCATCAGTCTCTCCGTGACAGGCCGTCTAAGCTTTTATGACTCGTTTTGAAAGATGACCGTTTGTACGATTGGATTGGAAAACGTCCAGAATGCCATTACCATTAACACACATTTTCGCCTTACATTAATATCTTGCCATATTTTTGCCACTGAGCGATTTTCCGAGAAACAAGATCCCGGCGGTAATGACTTTTATACACGCCTCCTTCCTGCCTTTTTTCTTTAGTCTCCACCATTTTCTGTTTTCAATCTTTCACTTGAAACCTAGCCAGCATCTGTGTCTTACGTGTTCTGTTATATATCCTTCAGTCAACTGCTGTTTACAAAAACTTTTCCTTTTCTCTTGTGATTATGCCTCACCCTTGTCACGATTATCTGAAAATGGTCCGATTCTAGCATCGCTCCGATGTGTCGATGTGAACAGTACTATTTTACCCTAGCTCACATTTGTATATTTTCTGCATCTCTGCAACGTGTTTACTGTAGTACCTACCGAACATTCATTAGCAGAACTTCTTTGTGAAAAGAAAAAATAAGCTACACTGAAGGGGAGTCGAACCCCTGCCGCTTGCTCTCTCAAGTGGAAGGCAAGCATGATAACCGCTTCACCATCAGTGTTCTGCATAGCATTTAATAAGAATTTCCATCAGGCGCCTGCGCTATGCAGATTGTGGATTAATATATGTACAATTATGATCAGTGTGCAGTATTCATCTATATTATGTTGTTGGGTATAGAAAGGAGCAGTCCATTGCTACGATTGACCATCGCCATCAGGACGGAGCCAGCCTCCTGCTTTGAGCAATAACCGGACTTCCTCCGTATCCGATTTGATCTCGCCATTGAGTGGAGCAAAGTACTTTCGCACTTTACCGTCAAAGAAAGTGACGGGGAAAAATATTCCCTCTCCCTGTCAAAAATGAGGTCAGTGAATAATCTGATTAGCGAAGAGAAAGAGAATTGTGATGCGATTATTAAGTTTGAAAAGGGTAAGGTAAGCTTACCTCACGCGTTGGCCCTTTTCGCCTGGTGAGACCGGATACTTTACCTGGGTACCAGTCGCCGCCTGCGGTTTTGACCCATACGGCGTCGCCCGCCTGTATATTGTAAATGTCAGTATGTACTCCGAGAATTTGGGTGTCTAATTATCTGGGGGTTATTACCTCGAATGTGTATGAGCGGGAATCGTCTAGATCAAATAGCTCGGGTTCTATGTAGGTGTCATCGCTATCTCCGTCACTCCATGAGTACAAGTGAAGCTCCTCGGGAGAAACTGGCCGGAGTTTGCGTGACGTAGCGAAGTGATCTGGGCGAGAGTGGGGTGCGCTGGATGTTGTGGTTCGTGTCTTATGTGTAGTAGGAGGCATTGGATGGCGGTGGGTAGAGGACGCTGAATAAGGTGATGCGTGTGTGTGTGTGTGTGAGGGGGGGTGTGAGGCGGATCGGGAGGGGACTATACAATTGGACGGGTATCTCTGGGGATTAGCTTGGGACGGGGGACTACCAGAAGGGACTTCTGTTGGATTGTTTCCTTTATAAATGGAAAGTGATGCACGTTGTGGACATGGAACCTTTGTTGTCTAAGCGTGTAATGTAGGCGCACATGAATGTCTGTGTATGTTTACGCTCTGACAATACAGTTCGAGTACAGGAGATGGGAAACAAAAAGAGGACGCTTTGATGCAAGTCGGGCCTTTGCAATTACTGGCCAGCCGCTTTCGCAGTCTGGGTGTTCCTGGATGCCGCAGCAACATCTCAGAATCCCGGCTACAGTATAGATAACCAGAATACATGTGGAGATTTGAGTGGCTGATACTGATGTAGATGAGTCTGTTGATGTACACACCGCCTTGCATTTCACACATGTTGATAGTCCCGAACGGGCTCCAACTGTCATGGCTGTCATCATGACACGTGTACAGAGGCATGGCCTTAGTACACAAATGTACTAATCCTTGTGTCATGGACTTGGATAGGTGGCAAAGATATCCTGGCTTGGAATGAAACGATTATCCTATGCCTGCAGGCACCTTCGTGGACGTGACCAATTATGGGCCAAGTTTGTTGTATTATGACTTGACTTGAGGTCATCATCTAGTTGTCTTGACCTACCAAAAAATAGACCATCGCCGTCTAGTAAAGTGACTGGTTGCACGGTGCTTTTTGGTACTCTCCCAAGCATCAGACGTTTCATGTTGCACATAAGAGAGGCTGGGCAAGCTGCGCACTGGCTGACATGCAGGCCTCGCTTCGATTGCTCCTGTTAGGCCATGTACCCTGGGCCATTGAGTACTCTGTTAGTCTTTCTGTGCATTTGTATCACTCTTGTGCTCTGATGCACAATAAGGGTGTCTGGAATTGTGAAGAGCCAAATTCACTGCAACAACATTGCCCATAATGCAAGAGATTATCCGGTTTAGGCAAGTGGAAAGCCAAGCCCGACGGCGTGGCCTGGATCCCGTTGCTAAACAAAAGTAAACTGCCTTTGATAAACCCCGTCTCATTCATCTTCTTGTACTTTGCATACCCGCTGCGGGGCTATCATGACGAACGCCAGCGCATTGGATGTATGCTCTGATATTCTTCTCAGCACAAGCTGCTTACTGATTGTTACGCTTATCACGCAGAAAGCCATTGAGATTGTCCAGCAGGCTATAGAGGAAGATACAAATCACCGCTATGCAGAGGCTTACCGGCTATACCAAAATTCACTCGACTACTTCATGCTAGCCCTGAAATGTGCGCACAATGATTTTTTATAGGGCTCATCGATTGAAATCGTATTCTAGACGAGAAGAATGAAAACTCGAAACGGCTGATTCGTCAAAAGTTCGAAGAATACCTCAATCGTGCTGAAAAGTTGAAGGAGCACCTATCGTCAGCGGAAGAAAAACGTGGGAGATCTGCCGTTGGATTGAATGGATCGGGAGGTGGAATTGGTGGTGGCGGTCGCAAGTGAGTGAACATACTCGTGTATGATAGTATCGGACCTGGAGGGAATTCTCTGTTTCCTAGAAAAGATGGAGGGGATGAGGACGACACTGATCCTGAAGTGAAGAAATTGCGTGCGGGGCTATCTAGTGCTATCTTGTCGGAAAAGCCGAACGTAAACTGGGACGATGTTGCTGGGCTCGAAGGAGCAAAGGCGGCGTTGAAGGAAGCCGTTATTCTTCCCATCAAGTTTCCTCATCTTTTTACTGGAAAACGCACACCCTGGAGGGGTATTTTACTATACGGACCTCCAGGCACTGGAAAGTCATATCTTGCAAAGGCGGTTGCAACGGAAGCAAAGAGCACCTTCTTCAGTGTCAGTTCCAGTGACCTGGTCAGCAAATGGCAGGGAGACTCTGAGAGGTACACCAACTCGCATTTTTTTTTGCTAACGACTGACGTTCGCCCAACCTAGGTTGGTGAAGCAGCTCTTTGAGCTGGCTCGAGAGTCAAAGCCCGCGATCATTTTTATCGACGAGATTGACTCGTTGGCAGGAACACGGAGTGAATCAGAGTCAGAGGGTACGAGAAGAATCAAGACAGAGTTTCTAGTCCAAATGAATGGTGTTGGACATGATGATACCGGCGTGCTAGTACTTGGCGCAACCAATATTCCCTGGCAGTTGGATAATGCCATCAAACGACGGTGAGTCTCTGGGGCAGCTGGGAACGGCCTCACTAAGAGTTTGGTTTACAAGATTTGAGAAGCGGATATATATCCCTCTTCCTGGACCGGAGGCTCGACGGCATATGTTTCAGCTCCACATTGGTTCGACACAGAACGAACTATCGCCCAAGGATCTCCGATTGTTGGCTGACAGGACGGATGGCTACTCGGGGTCTGATATCTCGATTGTGGTTCGGGATGCGCTGATGCAGCCAGTTCGCAAAGTGATCTCTGCAACACATTTCAAGAGAGTGGAGGACAAGTGGACGCCTTGTTCACCGGGTGATGCGTCCGCTGTGGAGAAGTCGTGGTCCGAGGTGGAATCGGATGAGCTGCTTGAGCCGCCATTGCGGTTGAATGACTTTCTCAAATCATTGGAGAGTACACGACCAACGGTGACAGAGGCTGATATCAAGCGACATGAGGCATGGACAAAGGAATCAGGTAAGTGTTTTGTGCCATATCATAGACTATACTGATAATTTGCAGGCCATGATGGTGCATGAGGAGTACCTTTGACTTTTCTTACATTGCTCATTCTTAGTTACATTCATGTTTGGGTTGGTCGTATTGCAATGGATTTTTTTTTATTCACTTATTTCTAATCATGTATTACCATATAAGTCTTTTCAATTGATAATGGGAGTAAGATGCTATTTAGGCATGTTGAATAGGGTTAGGGTTAGGACAGAGAAAGGGCGAAAAAAAAAAAAGGCCCACCCAGCCAGAGTGACCGTGGTGGGACAGGAAAATATTGGGACGGTGCATGAGCCGAAGC